>ML791968.1:815017-844814 GCA_009831015.1 Picea engelmannii | reverse complement strand
GCCGGGGGGATAGGCCCCCTAGACCCCGCAGAGGGGGTACCCCCCCTCTGCACTCTCCCGCATGGAAGAGTGTACATACTTCTGGGGTGTAAAATCTTCATGGGGTATAAACATGGCTGAAAGCAAGGACCTCTGAATCAAGAACATAATCAGGCTCCACAACCAACAGTAAAAGACCTCTACTCAGATGAGAATTCAAATGAAACATATCAATGAGAACAAAGTTCAGTCTACAACAATTCTAGTGATGAATATTCTTTTGAAGAAGACTCGGACATTGAAGTAGAAGTCAATCTTGAAGCTGGGCTTGAGTGTACTTTGGATGAAATGACAAAATATAAACAAAGGTGTAAACAACTAAAGTATCTCATGTTGGAGAAAAGGAGGAAACAAGGTTCAAAGAAGAATGAACTTGAGAAAATCATAGTTGACTTTATAATCCAATTCTAGCTGGATCGAGAGAGATTGGAATCCTTGGAACAAACTCTTAATAAGGAGCAACAAAAGATTGAAGATCTCAAACAACAACAACTAGAAAGTGAGGAATAAAGACCTCAAAAACACAACTAATGTCCTGACAAGAGGAGCTACATAGTTCAAGACAACAAGAAACCATTAGCATGGAATAAGCCAAGAATTTAAAACAAGAAGTCGTTGGACTCAAGGATCAACTGAATATTGTTGAAAAATTCAAGAAAGGAACTGAAGCCCTTGAGAAAATTCTCAGTCTACAAAGATTTCCCTCGAAAAAATCTAGCCTTGGATATGACCAAGTACACATGGTTAAAGGATCAAGTCCTATTACTCATATTGATGTAGAAGATGACAAGTGTTGTGATGATACCTTCAAAGAAATAACTATGTAGTAGAAGGATGAAAATAATGCAAACTCCTATGCTCGATAATATGGTCATCCTCCCAAGAAGATTAACCTCAAAAGAAATAGTAATCACAAGCAAGCAGACCAAAAAACTCCCAAGTACAAAAGTGCATCCTATGGCTATTGTTTTTATTATGGTCACAAGGTTGTTGACTGTAGAACCAAGAGACACAGGTTGGAAAGACAAGAAAACACATGTAGTTCAAGTGAATTGAAAGATCCTAACAACAAGACTGGGCTTGGGTATGTGAAGAAAGAAAGTACTATTCCCCCTACTTTCAATACTAACAAAAAGGAGTTGACAAATAAATTCATTTTCAGAATATCTTCACAGATGTTTAGGGGTTATTGTTATTCATGTAATAACTATGGACATAAAGTATCAGATTGTTAAGCATATGGAAAACATAAAAAAAATAGGAGAAATCATAATCCTTGTGGCCCCTTGCCAAATTATGTAATTGAATGCTATAATTGTCATAATTATGGTCATATTTCCAGAAGATGCACATCAAGACCTCCTAGACCAAGATACACAAAGGTATGGAGAAGAAAGTAGGAAGTACAAAAAAAGAATAATGATGAAGATCCTACCCTTGAAATTGATGGAGTGTCAAAAGAAGAGAAACATGTAGAAAAGAAAAGAGAGTAAGGAAGTTACTTATGGAATTGACAAATCCCTGGAAGAATGCCAAGAGATGGAGAAACAACATTCAAGTGAAACCCTTACAATGCAAGAAGCCATGAAGCATGGAGATTTTTTTTCTACAAATTTGTTAAGCAACCAAAAATAACACTAACCCTCGATAAATTCATATTTGATGTGGATGACTTTGAAGCTATTGTATCATATTGTCAAAGGGAATACACCATTCCATGAAGATGCTCGCTATATTGATCTTTTTCTGTGGTGATAGTTTTGGAGCAGTAGATTATAAAATGGAAGGTGGCCAATTGTATGATTGAGAGTTTATTGACCACTCAAAATATAAATCAGATCAAGCCTGCCATATGCCTTGTCCAAGAGGGCACTGTGTTAGCAGCCACAAGTTCAAAGAATTTTGTTTAGTCTCAGATGCCTCATTCTAACTTTAAATAGTAGTTGGAAATGCCCAGACTTATGTACTTCAGCAAATGGCTATTCTGGAGGAGAATATTGAGGAGCTTCGGTCCAGAAGTGAGTACATAATATGATAATTGATAAAGTACAGTTTCAGCCTTGATGACCCAAATTGAAGAGGTAGATTGAAAGAACTATTTGCATGAGGCATTAAAGCATTCTTGAAAAATCCCCCGAGGCAAAGCATAAACATATTTGTGAAGCCAATATGAGCAGAAATTAGTGAGGCATTTGACAAAGGAATAGATACCTTCATGATCATATTTGATTGTAGCCCAAGTAAAATTTATGTTTGAGGGAATGGAAAGTCATTGTAGAAACATAGAAGATAGTGCATGATCTCAAGGGAAGATTGAAGTCTAAAAGATCAGGGCTTGAACCTTGGAGGTCAACTATTGATGTAATGAAACTCCGGTTAAACCATGATGAAGTCAAGTTCAGTGAAAGAAATGAAGAAGGATAAAACATTGAGAAGTTCATCTCCATAATCTTGAAAATCTAAAATTTAAAAAGATGACTTAGATCAGAAATCATATCTACTAATGTCTCATTACTTGGTTAATGAACCCATGTTTTTGTTTTCAAAACAATTTGTATCAGCTACTACAATTGATTTCAGGGAAAGTACATAGTCAGGGGGAGTTGATTACGTCTTTCTCCACTTATGTGAAAAGAGAAAGGATACAATGATCAAAGTCAGGGGGAGAAATTCAACCCTTTTCCCTTGATGTCAAAGGGGGAGAAATGAAAATAGTTTTGCCATCAATGCCAAAGGGGGAGATTGTTGGTAATATGGTATTACAGGTTGGCATTAATGGCAAATAGATGAGAGGCATTGCCTATGATGGCATGTATGTCTATGTTGACAGAGCCATGGATGAGGTAGTATGATGGCAAAGCAGAAGGTTGGCATTGATGGCATTAACAATATTGACCTCCCTGCATATTTTAATGACTCTCAGAGGAAAGCCACAAAGGATGCTAAATGTGATGAGAATCATAAATGAACCAACTGTAGCTGCAATTGATTATGGTCTGGACAAAAAGGCTACCTCAGGTGAGAAAAATGTTTTTGATTTTTGATATAAGGGGAGGAACATTTGATGTTTCTCTATTAACTATTGAATAGGGTATCTTTGAGGTTAAAGCTACAACAGGAGATACCCATTTGGGCAGTGAGGATTTAGGAGGCTCAAAAACCCTGTGAAAAGGAAAATATAATGTTGATAGAATGTTGTCTTTAACTGCTCAAATTACCATTGAGATCGATTCTTTGTATGAAGGTATTGATTATTACTCCACCATTACTAGGGCCAGATTTGAGGAACTCAACATGGATTTGTTTAAGAAATGCAAGGAGCTCTGTAAGAGTATCAACCCTGTTGAAGTTGTTTCTTATGGTGCTACGGTCCAGGTTGCAATTCTTAATGGAGAGGGTAATGAGAAGGTGCAAGACCTTTTTCTTCTGCAAGTTACTCCATTTGTCACTTACCAACAACGAGGTCGCAAAAGAGAAGAAAAATATCGATATGACTACTCACACAAATCCTATGAGAGATACAAAGATGTTGGTGTTTGTATAGACTATGGCATGGCTTATGGATCCTTTTTTTGTTTTCTATAGCGATTGGGGCCATCGACATCTGTCTATTGTCTACAATATTGTGACATCATCATCGTATCAAAAGGATGAAGAAACTCAAATAGAAGCTAGGATTGAAGAGAAGATCCCAAGTAAGGACTCTTCAAATATGGGTTTACGTGTCAACATACTAGCTTGCCTTCTCTTCAAGTTGGAAATCAACAAAGGACAAACTATTTTCCCATAGAGGTTTGAAAAATAGTCGAGGGCCAGCGGTACTCGAAACGATTGAATGCGAGACAAATCACTGCCCTGTTGAAAGTAACGTGCCAACGTCCTAAAGATCGAGAGATAGACATTTTACACACAATTTATCACAATACATATCATGAGGATCCTTATGCAAAGGAATTTGGTATCAAACTTAGTGACAGACTTGCCTCGGTTGAAGCTCGGATTTTGCCTCCGCCTTGGCTCAAGTATCATGATACTGGAAGGGATAAAGATTGATTTCCGCAGGTCGTGCAATGGAAGGAGATCACAATGCGCTCTCAGGTTGGTTAACCCTGAATTCTGCAAAGTTCGGCGATAGAATTCTTGAGGTCAGGGATCACTTGAAGCAACAAGAAATGAAACAAGATCCTGTCGTCACCTTCGATCTTGGGAACTGGTGCCCTCCTCGCTACATTCTAGTTCTGACACCGTGATAAAACCTTCCCAGAACTTGGAGAATATCTACACTGTGTCGTGAGAAATATTCCAGTGCGCCAAGATGCTCGTAGTAACCAAGGTGAAGAAATTATACCATATAAACCTCCAGCCCAAGGGGATCCCCCTGTTTTGTACACTTTCACGCTCTACGCGCATCAAGACATCCAACGACCGCATGATTTGTCAAGCGTTCCTGTTCTTGAAGATAAGCATGATCGGTGGCTGAAATTAAACGTTGGCTGTCCTCCAAGATACGAAGTATCTCGTTCACAATGCTATCGATTTGGTGATTGCAAACAGTTCCGTCTGTTTACGAAGCATCGACTCGTCGAAGGTTGTAAATCCATCCAATATCAATGTTTATGCAGAAGATGAGATTTTAGTGTTGGAGTTCGATGAAACATTGCCACAAGAGGAGACAATTTTGGACATTGAATTTCAGGGTACTCTTAATGATCAAATGAAGGGATTTTATCGAAGTGCATATGTGATCAATGGTGAGAATAGAAATATGGCAGTTACTCAGTTTGAGCCAGCAGATGCTCGAAGGTGTTTTCCTTGCTGGGATGAACCTTCTTACAAGGAAATATTTAAAATAACGGTTCAACCACCTGTTGATCTAGTAGTTTTATCAAATATGTCAGATATTGAAGAAAAGTCTGATGGACATTCGAAGACAGTCATTTTTCAGGTTTCACCTATTATGTCAACATACTTGGTGGAAATTGTTGTGAGCGAACTTGAATTTATAGAACGGACAACTACAGCAGGGAATAAAGTTCGTGTGTATTGTGAGGTTGGTAAAACCAAACAAGGGATGTTTTCTGTGGATGTTGCAGTAAGAACACTTCCACGTTATGCTGAATATTTTGGGACTCCTTACCTCCTGCCAAAGTTGGATATTTTTAAAATAAAGGGGGGAATTTCATTATATTTTTATGAAGACATCAAAAGCAAAATAAAATCAAAGTTATTAGTCTGAAAAATGAAGAGGTGTGATAGTTATGAACAGTTATATAGAACAGACATGTTGTTTGATGAAAAGGTGTCATGTTTGGTGAAAAGGTGTGATGATAGGACTATTTAAATGCTAAAGTCAGAAGCAATAGTGTGTCTCTTTGTATGTGATTAATAATGTAATATATGAAGATCAAAGAAGCACAGGAGTCCATCTATATTAAGAGAAATTGATGTCAAGAAGTTTGGTATGAAGTAACCAAAGGAAGGAAGGGAGATGCTCGGGGTTTCTTATCAGAAGCTCATTTTTAGAAGTCGAGAAAGTGTTGAAGGATTTTAGCTAAAGTTTAAAAGAAGATCATTAATTGAAGAAAATGTGAGCAGTGATAAAGTTGTTCCCAGACTGAAGTTTTAAATAATGTTAAAAGCTAGAGAGCAAGAGATAAAGTGTGACTGCAAATAACCACAAGACCATACAAGCAGAGGTTGCAACAAACAAGTAGAAAGTGCAACAGTTAATGATTCTAAGAAGACTTGAAGAATTGATAGTATCTTTGTGTATTTATGAACACCTTGAACATAGTACAGTAAGATATTCATAAGTGCTATAACTTGCATAAATGGAGGAAGGGTGGAGCAAGGGAAAACAAGTCAAAGTCAAAAGGTCAAATATGACAGGACTTGTGTTAATGGCTGCATGAATCAATTTCAATATGAAGAGCAGTAGAGATCGAATTGCATTGTGAAACCAGTTGGATGTTAGCAACAAATTCACATGTCGACAATAAACTTAAACAGGGTGGTAGGGTGGTGCTATGGCAGGCTACAATCCTGTAGGGGGTCGTAGCCTCCTTCCAATTGCAGCTGGTAAATAGGGTGTCATAGCATCCTTTCAGTGGTAGCTGATAAACTAGGGGGTCGTAGCCTCCTTCCAGTTTTAGCTGGTAAATGGGGTGTGGAAGCATCCCTTCAATTGTAGCTAAAGAAAATTGGGGACAGTCTCTCCATCAAGTTGTAGCTTGAAAACAGTTTTGTAAAAGAACAATTTATTAATGAGAAAAGAGTTGGTGGTTTTCCCTATTGGGTTCCATGATAAAATCTTGTGTTCATAAGAGTTTGTTTTTCATCATATTTCTTAATTGAATAATTAATGCGTGTGCTTAATATCAATTGGAATTAATAAGAAAAAACTAGGCAATACTGATTTACCCCCTCCCCCCCTCTTATTATTGTTGGATATTCCATCACGTCCATCAACTCCTTCCTTATATTTTCTTTTAAAATATGGAAATCCATAGATGCTTCGAGGCTAGACCGTATCGTTCCTAGTGTCTTTCTGTCAAGAACCTCCCATTCTTCATCCTTCATGGCTATCAACGTCTTTGTTATTCCACCCAATGGTAGGAATAGATCCTTCGTATATAAATAATCTTCCATCTGCATCTTCCATAACTTGTGTTTTTGGCCATTAAATTTATCGACTATAAAATTTTCATCTTTCACTATTTCTCCCACTCGATCCAAGAGCCCTATTTTCCTACAAGTTACCTTTCTCTTTGATACCAATTGTTAGAAAAACAGGATCGTGGAGCAATAAAATAAAACAAATGCGGAAATAAAATGCAGAAGATACACAATACAATAGAGACACTGATATACATGGTTCACCCAGTGTGGGCTACTACCACCAGAGAAATTGCGAGGTACTTCCTTTATTATTATCCAAAAAATGAAGGGATACAAACTACAACAGATCCATTGTAACTTCCTCTTATTTCGCTCACAATCTCCTCACTCATAATACAATATTCGCAATGATATATAGCCACAATACATTTCCCTCATAAAAGAGGGTTTCCTTCTAGGGAAAAAAACCCTAACATAACTTCTATTATCAGATCTATGACCTTATAATGAACAGTCTAGATTTATTATGAAATTACAATATACATTTACAAGGAAATTTTTCCTTCTTGGGCTTTGCCCCCAAACCCCTGCCAGGGGTGATGACTCTGTGTTTTGTCTATTTTTTCGATACCCAAATCCTTTTTTACACATGGAAGTCATATAGTATATGCTTTTATTAGCTCTTTTTGAAAGGTGTTATCAAGTTTTATACATCAATTTGCCATGGGATAGCATAAGGTATGTGTAATCCTTATTTATAATGATTTTTATGATGATTTATTTTTAATTGAGTAAGTGCAATCGATTAATGTACTTTTGTTTGCTTGAAACAGGTAAAAAACGTGATATGGCCTTCCATCTGACCCTCGATCCAACCCTCAGAGCGCAATGTAGTTGGAGGTTGGCATATTGGCGGGCTCTCCTTGGCGAATCTGACACATGGGTTTTGTTCGTGCTCAAGCCCTCCAGCTATGGAACCCATCATGTTTAAATTTGAGCAGTTGAGTCGACCTCTATTTTGAGCACACAAAATTGTTGGAGAGATGTTGTTTGTTGATAGGTTTTAATGAATTTATATTTTAGAGAGAGAATCGATCCTTTCAGTGGTCGACCTTTTAGCTACATTGTAAACTCTATAAATACTGGAGTCTTTCGGGACGGACATGACACAATTTTACATATACAATCATTATCTTGAATTTATCTGTAAACTCTGTTTTGATGTTAATACTAATGCTATGTTGAGTTTGTGATTGTGTTTTATATTGGAGTAGTTCCACGACTGTCTGGGGGGGCCCACCAATGGTCTGGGTAGCTTGTTCATATTGTTGTATATTTCCATCTTCACCTTTAACTTTCATCACTTGCTAATTCCGGGTTACTTGTTAAAATTGTGTTGGTGTGTATATATTTTTATATAACTTGTAGATTGCTCCCTGGAATTGTATGTGTATTAGATGGTACTCACAATTGTCCATATTTAATAGTCTATATTCTGACACCTAACATCTTGTTAAGCAGGTTGTAATTTATTAAAGAGTATATGTTTATAGTTGTTTAACTATACAATAGTAGATTTCCTCCTTTGTTTCATATGCTGAAAATTACTTCACAGTTTGGTTATTTAGGCAGTGTCTTTCTTAACTATATCTACTTTATTAAATTACAAAGGTTGATTACTTCTTGTAGATTCACATTTTTTATTATTTGGGTTGGTTTCATTGATGTCAACCCTTGAAGAAAGTCCGATAGTGAATTCTGGTAGCACAAAGGTTTGGGTAATGGACCCAAGTTTGTCTGATGTATAATGGTATGATTTTTAATATATTTTAAGGTAAGACTATTATAGATGGATAGTACATGTCATTCCATTTCCGATGGTATGTGTAACATCACATAACTCCTCACAATTAGAGAGTTATGGCCATGTGAAGTTGGAAAACCCTCATGAGTCATCTAGAAGCCCCAAAAGGTCAAAGTAGTCAAAGTGGTTTTCAAAGAAGAAATTATTTAAATAATAAAGCAAAGTGATGAATGTACTATAATTCAAAGTGGATACAAAAGAAATTATTTAAATAATAAATTTAATGGATAAATTACTAAGTGGACAAGTGGTTAGAAGTGGGTTATCCTTAAAATAAGGAAAGTGGTTTAAGATGGTTAGAAGGTAACCCCTTGAGGAAGCTATATAAAAGTATAAATAAGAGGCAAGGGTATCTCACTTAATTACACTTGATCATATTGAATATATACAAGTGACTGAGGTAACCAAATGATATCTAAGGCAAATTTCATAGGGAAGGTGAAGTAAAGAAGGGAAAAATTCAAGGGAGGATAAATTCTTTTGATGATGCTTTCTAAGGTATGTTATTTACAATTCATCTCACCATTTGCGCAATAATTGTTTTTATAGAGTGATTCAGACCACGAAATCTAGAGTTCATTGAGGAAACATATCCAAGTAGATGTGATAAAAATTTCAGCTTGTTGGTCGTTGTATTTTTGGAGTTACACTCCATGGAAAATAGGGTTTGTGGCTAGTCCTGAAACTAGTCTAAAACATGTGTTTCGGGTGAAAACGCCATAAATTATCCATAATAGGTCAAAGTTAAGTAAGACAAAATCTATTGGTTAGAGTACAGTCTGTATTATTCTTTGTACCATTTTTTAGATCCATACAACAAATATTTTGTGTGGGGAACACTCTACAAGTTCGCTCTCTAGAATAAGCCATAATTCAACAAGGTATTTCATTTTTTCTATAACTCGTTTTCTGAGAGGTTCCAAGTAGTGCAACCTAGAGGAATTGCATAAAATACAGTAAAGAACAGTGTGTACTATTTTCAAATCTTTATTCATTACAGGTACATAGTTATGATTATTTCAAGTTAGGTTTGTCGACTAATCCAAAATTATTCATGTGAGACTAAGGTAAAGTTTGATGAAATTGATAGTCTCTTGTTGTTAAAGTTAAGGAAGTTTTGTAGGTATGTGATCATATACACTAGGTGTATTACAGAGTTACAAATCAGATTTGGATGATGAAATTGATGAGGTCTTTTGGTTGAGGTACATGTTGGGTACATGATTGAGACAAGTAGTTGATGAGTTGGCACATACATGAGGTGTATAGTTGATGATGTTGGTACATATTGATGAGGCATAGTTGATGATTAGTTGATGCATGATTGGTACATACTTGGTACATGGTTGGAGGAACTTTTTAGTAGTATTGTTGACACATGGTTTATGGATAATGTAGCATAATTGTCTTGGTATATTATTAGAAGCACATATTGATATTGGTGATGATTATTATTTGTTGTGTTATGATTGGCTGATGCACATCTTGGTGATATTGTGCATATGGTTGAGATTTGTCTTGGTGATTGATCTTGGTGAGTATATCTGATTTGGTTGATAATATTGATGAGACGTGTTGTTGTGATAGGTTGTTTGGACAGGTTATTGTGACAAGTTATTTGTACAGGTTTGGTGCATGGTTGATGCACTTGTTTATGGTACAGGTTAAGGTACAGGTTGATGTATGGTGCATGTTGGCATAGGTTATTGGTACAGGTTGTTACAGGTCATTTGGTGTAGGTTTATTGGTACATGTTTACAACATTATATCTCATAGTGATAGTGTGACAATGGTTCCATCATTCTACTTATATTTTAGGGCAGTTGGACGAGGCAAGGACAGGTGGTTGTAGCCACCTTCTGGTTGTAGCCGAATAACATAGGGATTTGTAGCCTCCTTCTGGTTGTAGCTAGAGAATTGGGGAGTTGGAGCTTCCCTCAGGTTGTAGCCTAAGAAACTAGGGATTTGGAGCCTCCTTCTAGTTGCAGCTGGAAAACAAAAGAATCTGGTGCTTCCAATGAATGCAATTTTTAAATACATATAAGAAAAAAAATTATGTGGTGTTCTCCCGTTTTGGGTTTAAACGTAAAAAACTAGTGTACTGTGTATGTGTATGATTGCTCATTTGTTCATTGTTTATTTACTCTGAAACTATTGGATGACAATGTTACATTGATATAACACTTTCATTTTATGGTTAAAAAGGATTATATTTCTCTATTACTTATTCACCCCCCCTCTTAGTAATCCAACAATTGGTATCAGAGAAGGTTCCTTCAGGAAACAGTTTAACCACTACAAGGAGATCATGGATTATTCTGAGAATGGAGTACCATTGTTTAATGGTCAGAATGGTTTAAAGTATGAGCTATGGAGTGGAAGGAGGAATGCATTTTTATAGGCACAAGGGTATTATATTTGTCTATCAGTCGTTACGGGATATGATAGTTCAAAAAGGGAAAAGACTGCAACCAAGAAGTATTTGAAGAAGAATAACAAAATAGCAATGGATTTCATCTGGGAAGGATTAACTAATCTGGTAAGAGAAAAGGTTGGTAAATGTTCATCAACCAAATAAATTTGGGATAAGTTACATGATATATATTCTTCACCCATCACAAATTCAAAAAATGCCAAAGAAGGTACAAGTACAGATCAATAAGAAATATGTTCACCATGTTAAACGGATTCAAAGATGAAGAGTACATAATCAACATAGGTATGTTGTTTTGATTTAATTGTGAAAAACACAGACACCTTGAAATACAATTCCATGAAGGAAATGAGACAAAAAAACTAATGGAAAAAGAAGACAGTTATGAAGAAGAATTGATCAGTGTTTTAGATGAACTAAGAAAAGAAAGAGAATAAAACAAGTCACTCAAGGAAGAATTGATGAAACAAAATGAAAGTGCTCACATTTTTTAAGAATCCCAACAGGTCATCAAGAACATAAGAACTCGGCTAGAAGAAGCCAGAAATATCGAAGAAAATCTTAAAGATCAAAAGCAGTATTTGGAAGCCAACATAGCAGCACAAAAGGAAGAAGGAGAAATGAGAGAAAAGATATTGACAGATCATCTTAAGGAAATAACTAACATTCTAAACTAGCTTGAGGTAGAGTTTGGTCAAGAACATAAAGTACTTGAAGAAGAAATAATCACATTAAAAATCCATCTTGAAGAAGCAAAAAGAACATAAGAAGTCATGAATTCTCAGATAATGAAGAAAGAAGAAGAGGTTGAGAAGCTTGAAGAAGAAGTTGTCACATTGAGAAGTAAAATCATCAAGCTCAACAAGAATGTTGAAGAGACAGAAACATCCACATCATTTATAGAGAATGAAGAGAAACACTCTAGGTTGCTAGAAAAGAAGAATGAAGAAAATAGAAAGAGTTATGCATAAGTAATCAAAGGAAGGAATCATTGTCAACTAGAATCTAAGAAAATTATTAAAGATATATCTTCAATAAGACCATCATTGTTCAAGCCACAAATAAGATTCAATCATGATCATGATCAGTCAAGGTAGAAATTCAGAAGGACTACACCATAAAGAAGATCATTCACTCCCAGGTACACAAATTTCTTTTATTGTCATTGTTTTTATTGTACTAATTTTGGACATAAGGTTGCAGATTGTAGGGATTATAAAAATGTTCAAGAAAGAAATGCCTATGTGGCCCCAAGTAAAATTTAATGTTACAAATGTCATAACTATGGACACATAGCTAGTGACTGTAGAATCATGATCGATACTTCCATGAAAGAGAACACTGATATCAAATATAATAAAGTATGGATCAGAAAACACGAAGAATAGGTGAACAAAAACCAGGTCCCAGAGATCACAAGATTAGAAACGAGATGAAGAAAATTATACAAAGAAAAAGAAATATGTCAAATACAAAAAGGTTTGGAAAATAACTGAAAGAAAAGAAGGACATGTAAATAAGGAACAGGTTCAAGAGATTGCACTTTCAGGAATTGTAGCGAAATATGAATCCGCAGACAGAAAGAAAGAAGTCTGAGCTCAGAGAGATGATGAATCTACCAATGAATATGATGATGAATACACATCAGAGAAGGAATTGTTCTGATCCATCCGGCTTAGAGACTCCCAGGTAATATGAATATTAGGCAAGGGGAGTCTATGCGATAGCTATGACAAACCAAAGAACCATCCTTCAAGCAACTTGCAAAGTTTGAGTAGAAATATCCAGAGGATTCAGTTAGCAGAAGTATAGTTTGATATATTAATCAGTTGCAGTAGTGAAGACTTCATGATAGTATAGTGATAAATGGGTCAGCATTATGGAAAGTTGTGTAGTAGAGTCTTGGACAGTATGAACATATATGGATTTGTAAGAACACTTAGCAGGTTTGAACAAATATATGACCAGGGACGAGAGCATGGATTCATAGATTGGTTCAGAGAGTGGTTCAGAGACAAAGGAACATTATCATAATGGATGATAATTACATAGGAAATGGCTCGAACAATGCTAATGTATTCCAAATTGACAGATATTTTTTTTGGACACATGTAGTGCATACAACAGTTCACATTCAAAACAAAGTAATTCTCATAAAGAAGAATGACAAAACTCCCTACGAGCTATGGAAAGGAAGACCAACAAATTTGAAAGACTTTGGAGTATTTGGAAGAAAATGCTACATCAAAAGAGAATATGGAAGAATGGGAAATTTTGAATCTCATGTGGACAAAGGAGTACTTGTTGGTTACTCAAGTACAAGGAAAGAATACAAGCGTTCCAATCTGAGGTTGAACAAAGTTTTGGAAAGCATCAATGTAACAATTGATGAAACAAGTGGACGAGAATTAAAGGAAGAAGAAAATGAATCAATGGAAAAACTTTACGAAGAAGAAGCAGAATATGAAGAATAAGTAGAAGGGGTAGATGAAGAGGATCAGACAAAAGTAGAAGAGAAAGTTCAACAAGTTCCTCCAAAGACACCTATAAAATGAGTATTGAAGGATCATCCTTTAGATCAAATTATCGGAAACAAGGATGCAAGAGTTGAGAATAGAAGAACAATTTGTTCACCAAAACAAATGCACCTAACACTCTTATATACAATTGAACCAACCAGTTTTGAAGAGACCAGCAAGGATGAATTATGGAATAAGGCCATGGTTGAAGAATTGGATCAAATAGAGATGAATGACACTTGGAAATTGGTTCCAAGACCAAAGAATAAGAAGATGAATGGCACAAAGTGGGTTTTCATAAATAAATTGAATGAAGATGGACAGGTTACAAGGAACAAAGCTAGATTGGTATGTAAAGGATATGCACGGGTTGAAGGAATCAACTTTGAAGAGACATTTGTTCCAGTTTTCAGAATGGAAGCAATCCGATTGATTTTAGATTATGCATGCTCCAGTAATATTAAAGTTTATCAGATGGGCGTGAAATCATATTTTCTAAATGGGGAACTTGAAGAAGAAGTATACATCGAACAACCAGAAGGATTTCAGTTGTCATAGAATGCAGATTATGTGTGTAAATTGAAGAAGGCATTGTATGGTCTAAAACAGGCTCCTAGAGCATGGTACTCTAGACTGGATAAATATCTACAAAAGGCAGGTTTCAGAAAAGGAAGTGCAGACAACAACCTCTACATCAAGGTAACTCAAGATAATATTTTATTAATTGAAGTTTATGTTGATGATTTTATTTTTGGAATTAATGATGACAAGTTAAGCTGTCAATTTGCAAAGGATATGCAGAATGAATTTGAAATATCATTACTCAGAGAACTATCCTTCTTTCTGGGTCTTCATATATGTCAAAGAAACCAAGGAATTTTTATTTCTCAAAATAAGTATATCAGAGAAATGCTAAAGAAGTTTGGAATGGAAGATTGCAAACCAGTTACCACTCCTATGCAAACTAGTTGCAAGTTGAGAAAAGATGATGATTCAAATTCTATAGACCAGATGAAATATAGGTCAATGATTAGTAGCTTACTATATTTGACATCATCCATACTATATGTAATGCAAGCAGTTGGACAAGTGACACGATTTCAAGTAGCGCCAAAGGAATCACATGTTTTAGCAATGAAAATGATTTTCAGATATCTCAAAGGAACAAAAGAGTTTGGATTATGGTATCCAAAATGAAAGAATCTATCACTTATTTCCTACACAGATGCATATTGGGCAGGTTTCATTGATGACCGACAAAGCACTAATGGAGAAACGTTATACTTGGGTGAGTGTTTAGTATCTTGGAAATCAAGAAACAATCATTAATATCTTTATCTACAGTCAAAGCAGAGTATATTGCAACAAAAACATATTGTACACATGTTCTATGGATGAAGAAAACTCTGACATATATATAGGTTGATTATGATGAGCCCATTCCAATATATTGTGATAATACAAGCGCCATCAGTATCTCAAAGAACCCGATGATGCACTCCAAGACAAAGCACATTCCAATAAAGCATCACTTTCTACAGGAAGAGGTTCCAGAGAAGAACATTAGAGTTGAATATGTGGGCACAAAAGAAAAAGTGGCAGACATATTTACAAAGTCTCTTCCATGGGAAGCCTTTGAGTATCTTCGCCATAGACTCAGAGTAATTTCTACTCCAAAATGAATTATTTTGAATGCTTATCTTGTATGTCTTAGATTTACACAAGGAAGCACCATAAAGAGGAAAGTTCAGGTTAGGAGATCAGTTTTAGGAAAAGTTTAGTTAGGGGGAGAAGCCCCAGATGGAATGATACATTTGCCATTGATGACAAAGGGGGAGATATTTATCAAATGCGAAGGTAAATGCTTAGATAAATAACACAGAGGCATGGTTCCAGGGGGAGCGATGGTCACGGGAGGATAATGAGTGATATGAATTCAGTATTGTATTAGAGTGTTGCCATCATTGCCAAAGGGGGATATTGTTGATTGTTTGGGTTAGTTTTCATTGATGTCAACCCTTGAATAAATTCCAGTAGCGAATTTCGGTAGCACAAAGGTTTGGGTAATGGACCCAAGTTGCTTTGATGTATAATGGTATGAGTTTTAATATATTTGAAGGTAAGACTATTCTATAAGGATAGTACATGTCATGCCATTTCCGATGGTATGTGGAAAGTCACATAACTCCTCACGGTTAGAGAGTTATGACCATGTGAATTTGGAGAACCCTCATGAGTCATCTAGAAGCCCCAAAAGGTCAAATTAGTCAAAGTAGTGCAAAGAAGAAATTATTTAAATAATAAAGTGAAGTGATGAGTGTACTATAATTCAAAGTAGATACAAAATAAATTATTTAAATAATAAAGTTAATGGATAAATGACTAAGTGGAAAAATGGTTATAAGTGGGTTAACCCTAAAATAAGGAAAGTGGTTTAAGATGGTTAGAAGGTAACCCCTTGAGGAAGCTACATAAACGTATAAATAAGAGGCAAGGGTCTCTCATTTAATTACACTTGAGCATATTGAATATCTACAAGTGACTGAGGTAACCAAAGGATATATAAGATGAATTTCAAAGGGAAAGTGAAGTAAAGAAGGCTGAAATTCAAGGGAGGATAAATTCTTTTGATGATGCTTTTTAAGGTATGTTATCTACAGGTCATTTCACCATTTTCGCAATAATGTTTTTAATATAATGATTCAGAACACAAAATATGGAGTCCGTTGAAGAAACATATCCAAGTAACTGTGATAAAAAATTTAGCTTGTGGGTCATTGTATTTTCGGAGTTACACTCCGTGGAAAATAGGGTTTGTGGCTAGTCCTAAAACTAGTCTAAAACAGGTGTTTCGGGTAAAAACGTCATAACCTCTTCATAATAGATATAAATTAAGTAAGAACAAATATATTGGTTAGAGTACATTATCTAGTATTATATGTACCATTTTCAGATCCATAAAACAAATATTCCATGCAGGGAACTCTCTACAAGTTCTCTCTCTAGAATAAACCAGAATTCACCAAGGTATGCCATTTTTTCTATAACGCCTTTTTTGAGAGGTTCCAAGTAGTGAAACTTAGAGCAATTCTATAAAAGAAAATGAAGAACATTCTGTACCATTTTCATATCTTTATTCATTACAGGTACATAGTTATGATTATTTCAAGTTAGGGTTGTTGACTAATCCAAAATTAGTCATGTGAGACTAAAGTAAAGTTTGATGAAAATGTTATTCTCTTGTCGTTAAAGTTAAGGAAGTTTTGTAGGTATGTGATCATATACACCAGGTCTATTATAGAGTTACAAATCAGATTTGGATGATGAAATTGTTGAGGGATTTTGGTTAAGGTACATGCTGGGTACATGGTTGAGACAAGTAGTTGATGAGTTGGCACATACATGAGGTGTATAGTTGATGATGTTGGTACATCTTGATGAGTCAAAGTTGATGAGTAGTTGATGCATGATTGGTACATGCTTGGTACATGGTTGGAGGCACTTGTTAGTAGTATTTTTGACACATGGTTTATGGATGATGTAGCATACTTGTCTTGGTATCTTATTAGAAGCACACATTGATCTTGGTGATGATTATGAGTTGTTGTGTTATGATTGGTTGATGCACATCTTGGTGATATTGTGCATATGGTTGAGATTTTTCTTGGTGATTGATCTTGGTGAGTAGATTTGATTTGGTTGATAAGATTGATGAGATAGGTTGTTGTGATAGGTTATTTGGACAGGTTTCTATGACAAGTTATTTGTATAGGTTTGGTGCATGGTTGATGCACTTGTTTATGGTAAAGTTTGAGGTATATGTTGATGTATGGTACATGTTGGCACAGGTATTGGTACATGTTGTTACAGGTTGATTGGTACAAGTTTACAGTAGTATATCTCACAGTGATAGTGTGACAGTGGTTCCATCATTCTACTTATATTTCAAGGCGGTTGGACGGGGCAAGGACAAGTGGT
This sequence comes from Picea engelmannii, assembly GCA_009831015.1. Lineage (NCBI taxonomy): Eukaryota > Viridiplantae > Streptophyta > Pinopsida > Pinales > Pinaceae > Picea > Picea engelmannii. Next base: position 827,362 of record ML791968.1, on the reverse strand, counting down.
TGTAGCCACCTTCCGGTTGTAGACGGAGAACATAGGGGGTTGTAGCTAGAGAATTGGAGATTTGGAGCTTCCCTCAGGTTGTAGCCTGAGAAACTAGGGGGTTGGAGCCTCCTTCTAATTGCAATTGGAATACAAAGGAAGTTGGTGCTTCCAATGAATGTAATTATTAAATACATATAAGAAAAATCATTTCTTGGTGTTCTCCCTCTTTGGGTTTCCACGTAAAAACATTGGTGTACTATGTATGTGTATGATTTATCATTTCTTCATTGTTTATTTTCTCTGAAACTATTGGATGATAATGCTACATTGATATAACACTTGCATTTTATGGTTAAAAAGGATTATATTTCTCTATTATTGATTCACCCCCCCTCTCAGTAATCCAACATACATGACTTGTTCACTTTATTTCTAGCACTAGAGTGATAGGATAGGAGTTGATTTCAAATTCCTTTATACAAGCTTTATAAGTCGTATTAATTCCAAGAATACGCATTGATATCTTCATAATGGCAAAACTTTCCATAGATTGTCTTATTCATACTCTTCATTTCTTTGTAGAAGTTAGCATCGAATTGATTCCATTTGAATTATTAGTAGTGATTAGATGTCATCGTGACATAATTCACCATCGTAGACATAACCATCACATTTGAATATTATCACAATATTCTTTACTTTCAATTAGGCAGATTAGTATAAGTTTAGGGTTTATTTCCTGCAAGATAAAAGTAATTGTAATTTTTTGAAGACATGCTTTAAGAATAGAGTTCACTTTGAAGAATTGATTTTGAAATATTGCTTACTTATATACAGACTGCTTGTTCATTCAGAGAGTTGCTTACTTAGATTTATTGTTCATAGTCATAGATTGCTTTTGAAAAGTTGATTCACTTAGATTAATAAGCTTATTGTTTTAAAAATTGCTCTGTACATCTAAATTCAAGTATAATGTTCAGATGGATTGTATCTTATTTAGAATATTTTAAATTGTCTTTTAAAGTAGAACTGTAAATTGAAAAAGAGAGTTGATCCTTAGGGTAAACCATTCTTGTCTAGTTAATATTTTCGTTAGTTTTTCTTTCTTCCTTGACTCATAGTGTCACAACTCTAAGTCTACTTAGCCTAGTCGATAATTAATTGAGGGAAATTAGTACATATAATTTACCCATCATATTTGGTGACATTGTTGGGGAGTTGTCCAAAGGTGGAAAACAATTAGGAAGTAGATTATTTCTGAGCATTAGTACTAGTTTGGTGGCGGGGGGGACTTTAAGACAAGAGGTAAAAACCTATGCATATGTTATAACAGGTTCCCCCAATCCCAATGGTAGTTTTCCTTTCTGTACCTATTTCATGAAAAAACCTAGGGACCCAAAGGGTAGATATATCAAAACCAATCCAAAAATTCCAATCAAAGTTCCTTCTAACTTTTTTGGAGGAAGGAAAACTCCATCTATAAACTCTACAGAATGGTACCAGAAAGTTCAAGTAGAGGATAGCTCAACCCAAAAAGATAAAAAAGTTTCAAAAGAGACCAAAAATGGGGAAACCATAGAGCAGAAAATTGAGACATCAAAAATAGTAGGAAAGGAGGCCAGGCCACTTGAACCTTCATTAGAACCGGCCAACACAACCTTCTCCTTTTTACCACCATCAGGGGATTCTAACTTTTTAGATATCATTGACCCTGAATAGGTGAATTCCCTCTTTGGAGGTTCAACAAATATAGTTGTGTCCCAAGTTGAAACAACAACTTCTAAATCAATAGTTTCAATAGTATCAAGCAAAGTCCCTCACATCCAAATAGTAGATAAATCTTCCTATCGAAGGAATATCTTTCCTGAAAAAGAACCTTGGGATGCCTCATTATCTCCAAGGATAAAACCATTAAGGTATTCTCTCTTTGGGAATCAGATTAGTATGGATGATCAAGAGGATCACAACCATGTGATACATGACGAGGGAGAAGAAGTATGCAAACAGATAGAAACCACTTTTGGGTTTCCAAGTTTGGATACCACACAAAATGTTAACATGGAGAACATTCCACTCTATGCACTACCCACCTTTTATGGTAAGAGAAGTGAGGACCCAAATACCTTCATGATTGAGTTTGAGATCTTGTGCAGAAGTTATAAATACTTGCAAGATGCTCAAAAATTAAAACTATTTCCTGCCACTCTTAAGGATTATGCACTTAGATGGTTCATGGGATTAGGAGACTCTAGTATTAGATCTTGGGAATATATGAAGATCATATTCCTTAAGAAATACCAAGACTATTGCAAATATAAATATTCTCGTAATGTTATTTTTTAAATTCAACAATTAGAAAATGAGAGTCTCAGAGATTACATGGAGTGATTTGCTTATACTTCACAAAAATTGAAACATCACGACCTTCTAGATGATGCAATCAAAACTATTTTTCTTAAAGGAATTTTGGAAGAATATCTGGAAACACTTAACCTTATGGAATCAGGAGACATCTCTCATAACCCATTCACTGAGATCTGTGAGATGTGTAGAAACTACTCGAGAAGTAGGGCCAAAATGGGAAAGGGTATTCGTGATCCCTATAGTAGAAACTCAAAAGGAGTTAGTCCTGGTGGGATTACAAGGGTAGAAATAGGAAACCTGTTGGAGAACTTTGAAATTGATAGTTTAAATATAATAGGTTCCCAAATGTACACTTTAAATATTAATAAGAAATAGGAGGAAGAGAATGCAAAAATGTGCATATTTTGTCCAAGGTGCAGGATGAAGCATTCGTCAAGTGAATGCCCATTAGACAACATTTCATTTTGTGGCTTCTGTACTGAAGATCATCCAACTAAAAAATTCCCATCACTTCCTGGTTTATTATCCATTTATAAAAGTGGGGATCCTGGGGAATCGTCTTATGAACCTAGAAGGACATGGCATCGTAGGAGTCATCATGCGTACCAGGATCTACCACCTCGAGCTCCACCTTATTACCAACAACCACAAAAGTGGAACCCACCAAATTGGAAAAGTTGGTCTCCTCAGTATGCTTGACACCAACTTGGTTACAAGGATGGAGAGGGGGACATACCCAAGGAAACACTCAGATTTCACTTGTTTCTATGCCCACTGATCCTTACCCACAGTTTCCACCAAACATCCAAGAACTTTTGTTAGGTTTTTTTCCCCCATCTTTACCTCCTATTCCACACAATCGGTTCCTAAGCCGAATAATAAACCAACTCAACCTCTTCACAATGTTGAGCTGCAAAGTTTCCCAAAATATGTTATTTCTCTTGTTCCATTACATGATATTCAACTAAGGTCAGGGAAAGTTATGGATAAATAGAACCCTTCAGTAGTCATCCAATAAGAAGAAGAATATGGAACTCTCGACCAGTCCACGGATGACACTAAGTGGGAAGATCTTATTATTCCCAAATACCAAGAACAAAATCTTCCCTGAAGCAAGTCTTCACAAAATACAAAAGTCCCTCCCTATCCTGAGATATTAGAAATCGAAAAACCAATGATTCGACCGAAATTTGACATTATAAATGAATTAAAGAATATATATATGTCAAAATTCCCCTATCACAAACCATAAAGGAAATTCCAATTTATAGTAATGTGATCAAGGAATTGTGTATCAAAAATCTAGGTAGGAAACAAAAGGATCCTCCAATAGTACATCTGATCGAAGAGTTGTCTGAGTACATTTTAGAGCAGCCTAGGGTCACAAAGTATGCAAACCCGGGGAATCCCGTAGTAACAATAACCATTAATAAGGTTCCCATTGAAAATACTCTCATAGACCTAGGGGTAGACATTAATGTTATGACTGTCAGTACCTTAGAAGAATTACCGTTGAAACACTTCCTTAGACCTACCCCAACTATTTTGGAATTAGAAGATAAGACAAAATTCATACCCAGAGCAATCTTGGATGATATCATAGTCACATTAGCATCATGGGAATATCCAGTAGACTTCCTTGTCATTCATTCAAAGGATCATACTAAGGGGCATCTCGTTATCTTGGGAAGACCTTGGTTGGACACAACCAATGCATTTATTGGCTGTAGAAAAGGTGAAATGACTATCTCTAATGGACTTTCTATGAAGAAACTTACCATATACCCATCAACTAAACCTATTATAGAGAATCTATGGTGGATTGCATGTCTATATGAGAATGAAAACTGGGAAGAACCTGTGTTGCCTAGTGATCACTCTTAGGCACTTCAGGAGAAAACAATGGAGAATGTGATCAATCAATTTATTTCTACAATCACATCTGTTGATTTTCCTCAATCTTTTCCCCAATTAGAGTATATGTTTGGTGAAGAATTTCAAGAACAGTTGGACCCATCAAATCTATCTTCAACATATTTATTCTTGAGATATATTAATCTACCATATCTTATACCATGCCTTATGAGATTAGTCCTCAGAAATTACTACATAGAAATTTCAGACTAGATGTAGATAAATAAGAAAAATTAGTGAATTTCCTTAAGGACCAATCAGGATAATTCGCCTTGGAATATATCGATATGAGGGGTATACACCCTGACACATGCATTCATCACATATATACCCAGGCAAAAGTAACACTTGTTAGGAAACCTCAGAGAATGATGAATCTATCACTAAAGGATATAATGAAGGAGGAAATGCATAAACTATTGAATGTCGGTTTTATTTATCCAATTTCTGACAGCAAATGGGTATCCCCGCTTGTAGTGGTTCCAAAGAAAGTAACCGAAAAAATGGAGAATTTGTGTTGACTTCTGGGAACTTAATAAGGCCACTCTTAAGGATTATTTTCGTCTTCCCTTCATTGACCAAGTCTTGGATACCCTTTCAGGAAAACGATACTTTTCCTTCCTAGATGGATATAGGGGATACAATCAAATTCTAATAGCACCTGAGGATCAGGACAAGACTAATTTCACTTGTCCTTGGGGAACCTATGCCTATAGGGTCTTACCATTTGTTCTATGTAACATTCCCGCCACATTCCAGCGAGCAATATTAGGGATATTTGTTGACCTCATTCATGATTGCGTGGAATTCTATATGGATGATTTTACAATATATGGTAATACTTATCAAGAAGCCCTAGATAACCTGAATAAAGTTTTTATTAGATGTCAAGAGATGAATTTATCCTTAAGTAATGAGAAGTATAAAATGTTATTGAAAGAAGGAGTAGTCTTAGGGAATCATGTTTCATCTGAAGGGATTAAAGCAGATCCTGTTAATATTGAGGTAATTTTCAAACTCCCAACTCAAAAGACTCAAAAAGAGGTGAGAATCTTTCTTGGACATGTTCGATAGTACCAACGATTTATTGAAAATTTTACAAATATTCTCACACCAATGTTTAGATTACTTACAAAAGATGTTGAATTTATTTGGACTGACCATTGTGAAACCGCCTTTGAAACTCTAAAAGCTAAATTATCTGTGGCACCAATTCTTAGGGGACCCAATTGGGCCCTTCCATTTTATATATCCACTAATGCCTCTGATACTGCAATAGGAGGAGTGTTAGGAAAAAAATAAGACCAAAAATCCTATGCCATTTACTTTGTGAGTAAGAACTTGGCCCCTGCTGAGATAAACTATATAGTCACTAAGAAGAATTCTTGGTAGTCGTCGATGCCATCAACAAGTTTCACCATTATATCACAAGATATGAGGTATTTGTACATACAGATCACTCTGCCATTAGATTTCTCATGAAAAAAATTATTACCAATGGTCGAGTAACTAGGTGGCTCCTTTTATTACAAGAGTTCAATATCATCGTCCTTGACCAACTAGGAAAAGAGAACGTAGTAGTTGATTTTCTCTCTCGCATTAATCATGAGGGTGATAGTATTCCTGTTGATGATGGTTTTCCATATGAGCATCTCTTTTCCATCTCCGTAAAAACTCTATGGTTTTCAGATATTGAAAAGTATTTAGCTACTAGAAAATTACCAACTCATTTATCACCTCATGAAAAGCGTTGAATTATAACACAAAGTGCTAACTACTCTTGGGTTGGCCATGAAATTTTTCATACTAGACCAGATTTGATTATTCGTAGATGTGTCCGATAAAATGAGATAGAAGAAATCCTATGAAGTTGTCATGATGGACCATGTGGTGGACATTTTTTTGATAAATGTACAACATATAAGGTTTTACATTCAGGTTACTATTGGCCTAGCATTTTTAAGGATGCTTCCAAATATGTGATAAGTTGTGATAGTTTTCAAAGGATAAGAAGACCCGCATCAACTGATGAAATTCCCTTACGTACCGATTTTATGATAGAAACTTTTGAGAAATGGGCCCTTGATTTTGTAGGACCAATTTCCCCCATGTCTCGTAAGAACAATTATATTCTTGTTTACACAGATTATGTCACCAAGTGGGTAGAGGAAAAAGCCTTGTTTAGGGCTACTCAAAAATATGTTGTTGAATTTATTTATGAAGATATTTTTACCCGCTTCGGTGTCCCTCATGATATTGTCATGGACCAGGGTACACAATTTACTTCTAATCTGATGAAGGAATTAACAGAAAAATATGCAATAAAGCATCATAAGTCCTCTCCATACCACCCACAAGCTAATGGAAAAGTGGAATCAACAAACAAAGTATTGGAAATTATCCTTACCAAAACTATCCAACTACACCATAGAGATTGGGTTGATAGACTTCCAGAGGCTTTGTGGGCATATCGTACCACATGGAGAAACACCACTGGACATACCCCATACGAACTGGTTTATGGAAAACAAGTACTCTTACCAATTGAATTCCAAGTAAGAACCTTTCGTATTGATCCACAATTGGCATTAGATTTAGACAAGGCACAAAAACAACGAGCCCTACAATTGAATGAATTGGATGAAATTAGACAAGATGCTATCCAAAGGACAATCTTAATTCAAAACTAGAGAAGCAAATGACATGATAAATTCATTAAAAAGAAACAATTTCAACCCAGCGATTGGGCTCTATTGTTTGATTCAATATTTAAAACTTTTAAAGGAAAACGTATCACTCGATGGTGGGGTCCTTATGAGGTAGTTACCATGTTTGATAATGGTGTTGTAAAGATAAAAACAATTGATGCTGAACAAGTCTCTTTTGCAATGAATGGACATAGACTTAAACTTTACCATAGGCCCATTTCTAAAGAAGACTTTGTATAGGTCATGTCAGCCGACAAGGCATTGGCCTTGGTGGATGGGGAAGTTTCTTCTCCTTCCCCCTATTCTTGAAACATTTTGATTTCTAATTGCACATATGTAAATATTTTGGAGTGTGGTTTTTGACAAACAATTTTAGAAACTTTTTGTAGGTATTCATCTAACAACAAGTAGACAACTCCAAGGACACAGAAACATAAGTATTTTACTTCAAAATAAAATGTTTCTATAATTAAAATTTGTTGTATGCTTAAGCACCAATTTAATAATGACTATTTTTATTATGATTAGAAACTGCATGCTTTAAATTATCCATTTTTACAAGATTTCTATCTTCTTTTCTCTCAAAGGAATCTTTCATGGTAGTTGCTCATAACCTCCACCAATAGAGGACATAAGGAATTGACACTTTATCTTATAAACCTAGAGTTTGCTAGTACAATCCCCCCAGAACCTTGAGTAGGTGAGTAAAGCATATTTATGAAAGAGTAGCAAGAAGGTATGACTAGCGGTTAACCATGGAAACATCAATATAACTTCAAATAGAAGAAACTGAGTAGGGATTATAGATACCTTTCTGTTATTTTCCAATGGTACCATCCACTACATATTAAAAATTCTTGACTATACCATATCTTCATATTGGCTACGCCAGCTTAAGTATCCCTTACATCAAGACAATCTATAAGGAATACATAAAGAAGAATCATCCAGTAACTCAAATACCATCCGAGTCCATAAAAAATTAAAAAAAATATAGTCAAAGCTACTTCCCCATCTCCTTGTAAAAATAAATATTCATACACAAATATTAAAGATAGTGGTAAGGATCAGTCTCTATTGTAAAAGGGTGTAAGAGGCTAACCCGCCAGGATAATGAATAGGTCTGCTGGCAGTAGGTACTAGCCTATGGTATGACTAAGTAAACCTGTCGGAGTACAGAATAGGCTTGCTGGCAACGAGACATTCTACCTAGAGAGGGTGATGATTTAAAAAACAATAAATAAAATTTATTATCTTAAAACTTGTCCTAATGTACGAAACTACTTGTAGGCAAGGCTGAAAAGAAGTATGCATGTTTAAGTGAAGGTAAATGAATCACACCAATCTTCCATTGGGAACTAACTTTAATATAATCTTAATACTCTCTCTCCTACCTCTTCTTAACTATATGTAGGATGTTATGTCCTACAGGTGGGGCCATATTTTTAATCGTCTTGTCAAGATATTGTGTGAAATTTATATCCACACTTGGAAACTATAAATCTTAGGCTATTGGGAGGATTGACTAGTTTCCTATATCTTTGATTGTGAAGTGTCACAATATTTAGGAGTGGGGGAGGGGTTTCCTGAGCTAAAAAATGCTAAACACTGCCATCTGTATTATAGGTCCATAAGAAAAGGAAGTAGGATCTCTGTCAATTTATGTCATAATGTATTTTTACCATATCTCAGGCTATTATATCAACAGTCATTTTTATTAGCCTGATAAGCTTTATACTGCTAACATAATTTTATATCCATAATTAATAATCCTGTTGTGCATTTTTTATTATCTATGTTTATATCTAATACAAGGGAAGACTGCTTACACCCAAATATTCCTTGTAACAGTAACACTTCGATGACAATGCAAGTAAGAAAGGAAACTAAAGATGGATGTTACAAATCCTATCCATGCTCATCCTATCCATGATCTTGTTCACCATGCTTGCCAACAATCCTCTGATCCGAGTACCATGGGAAAACGTCCACTTACTATTGTATAGGTTTCACCTATACGGAGGACCAAATGGAGTGCCATATGGAGGACCAGATGGAGTGCCATCTGGAGGACCAGATGGAGTACCATATCAAGGACTGGATGGAGGAGTGGATAAGGTAGTGTATCCACTATAAATGATATTTTCATAATATCATTCAGGTATGATCATTGGAGTTTGACTACGTCCGTTGAAGTGATGAATCAAGTGGTGTATTTTTAAAAATTCATTTTATGATCAAATTAAATTCACAAATTCATTTTATGAACAAATGTCCAAGTCTTCGACTTAGACATTGATCAAATCTCTTATACAATTTTTTTTTACCTCCAAAGTACAAATCGTTCGAATTTTAAATTCAGTGCAATCATGACCATGCATGGTTCTCGTGTATGATGAATACACCCACGATTCAACCATTTCCATATCAATTGCATCAAGGAAAGAGTCCTCTACCTACTATATCACTCATCATTTGCCTGCTATATCGCTCATCCTCTGCCCGATTTTGGCCTTCTGCTCATCCCTTGCTTTGTAACCATGCCAAATCGTCATAAACCATCATCCTACACTGATCTACTGGCCATTCCAAAATTCGAATCCCCGTCGAAAATTCTTCCTCCACATGGGTTGGGGGTCGTTCCTTTCTAGTCTGCAAGGGCACGATGACGACGTCTCCCTCCAATTCTCTCTCAGATTTGATGGGAGATTTGCTCGCATAGGATCACTAGTTTTCTCGGTCTCTGAAGAGTCCATTGATTTGGCCATGAAATTGCCATGAATTGGAGATCGACGGTTCAAACATCATCAACCACCATGTCAAATATACAACTGGGTGTTTAATCCTAAATACCAAAACTTATCCGGAGCTAAAGGGTATTTGAAAGGGTGGATCAAAGATGAGTTAATCAACCCTATGATCATTATTACTAGACTCGTTACTTGTGAATGTAAGTACTATGTTTTTAAACCCTTTCATTTTCGCCTTTTGGCCAATTTTAAGTTCAACAAACCCCTGAATTTTCCCTTCTATTTTCTGAAAATCCTTGAGAAGATGTCCTGCCAGGTCTGCAAAAATTTGGCAAACCCTCACCACAACTTATTTCACCATGGTCTCATTAAATTTATTATCATAACAAAATTGAAGAAACAGGGAAAAACATGGGAAGATTTCCTCTATCAGTTTTTGAATCCTCATTTCACAGTTAAAATGAGCAAGAAGCCGATCGATCCTGGGACAATTACCCCTCTTAAACCTCACTCTCCTAAAACTTCAAACCCTCCAGTTCAAACTATCTCCCTATTTGATAAGAAAGCCAAGAAAAATATTGATTCCCATATCTCCTCATCTGGTAAGAAAGTTAAGAAACCTGCTCATGATTCCCAGTTACCTCCAACGCCTATTGATTCTAAACCAAATAAATTGCAGGATTCATTTCATCAAGATTTTCCTCCAATTCCTATAAAGAGGAGAGGTGCTAATCGATTCAAGGGGAAATCCTTTTGAAGAAGCACTCGAAGTACTAGTGGCAAGTCTAATATAAAACCTTCAAGTACCTCAGATCTTATTCAATTGTCCTTTGACCATGAGAGCCCCCACAAAAAACTTAAAGAATATTCTACAGAGGAGTCTAAACCTGATAAAGAGATAAAATATGAACTCATCACACCGATTCTTCCTAAAAAATACATTGTTACCCCCTCTTCTCAGATTCCTACACCTTCTTCTAAATATGGCATACCTTCTACATCTACTAAGGATCCTAAGCCTTCCTCTCTTGAGCAATTGAAAAAAGAGAATGCTCAACTGCTCCAACGTTTGGCAGAACGTGAAACCGTGGATCGACATTTGTACCATGATAATGTTGTCCTTCAAAGAAAGGTAAATTCTCTTCAGTGGTTGATCGATCAGATGACCACCACCAATCACAGTCTAAGGATACAGTTGAAGCATTGAAAAAGACCGAAGATGAAGTCTTTGGGACATGAGGGAGAGCCCTCTAAAGCTAATCTACCCCCTCCTTCACAAGTATAACTATGTTTGGTGACCCATTTTTGTTGTAGAGGGACCTGCAAACACTTAGGTGTGGGAGAAATGATGACTATGTGTGTTTTCTATTTTTTCGATACCCAAATCCCTTTTTTGTAATGTCCCCACTTTGGGACATCATCACGGTACAGAGATTTATGATGACCAGAGTAGCCAAATGGATGTTATAGTGAGTACATGGGTATTTGAGAGTCATTGTGGGGTCCATATTGGATTGATCATCATATCCCATCATTATGAGCCATTCTTCACAGATTGGCTTTGGTTTCGTTGCATTCCGACGATTTCCATGATTTTGACTATTTTGAGCTATAAGTCAATGAAATTCACTGAAGAGGTCATTGTGGGCACATTACTTGGAGGAACCTCTCAGTGTAATATCTCATTGGAATCGGGAGTAGAAACACTACATGATGGGATGGATATAATTGACTTTCAGTGGCTAGGGAAGCCACAAGGATTGATAAGGAGCTTTTCAGAGGTAAAAAGGTTAATTACTTAATTAAAGTGATTTAATTAATTAATTAAATATTAATAAAATGAAAGTCACTTTGGAGGGACAAGGTGAGCCAAAAGTATAAAGGAAAGGCAAGGGCCTCTTCTCATTCATTCATGTATGATCTTATTTTGATTTTTGCCTTCTAGCTAGTGAGCCCAATATTGGGGGTTTTGAGGGTTTGACATAACAAACCCTAGAGGACAATTCGGTGGTGAAAGATTCCACCTATCTTGTCCCAAGCTTGGTCTCGGAGATGCAATACTCTCCCACACCATTCTAGTTCCATATCTACTCAGTTACAGGAGGATTCTACATCAATTTCATGTGCAGATAGAGAGAGGGCGCACCAGTTGAGGGATTCTAGCAAGAGGGGCACACCATCTTTGGAGAGAGATTCGTTGTAGGATATTGTCAGGGCCATTGAGGATTATATCACTTGGGTTTTCATTGCAGGGCATTGGACATCAGATCTAGTGCTTTTTGAGACATTTTTATGGCTCAGATTATTTCTTGAGCAGTGGGGCAAATTGAAGAGAAGGAGGGCATTTTTGAGATCCAGATCTAGTCCATTTGGAGGGGTTACACTTCAGATCTGACCCTGAGACTTTACCTAGTGACTTGCAGTGTCTCGATCTATATTTCTAGAGACTTTAAAAGCATTTGGAGGCCTCCTTTAGCAAGGCCTAATTATCTAGGGTTTCAGTCATCCAGTGGGGCACACCATTCAGTGGGGGATTTCAGATCTACAGAGATTGAGAGGGATCTTGGAGATTCGGTCACCTGGGTTGTTCTTACCATCACCCGATCTATCAGTTGGCATATTTATTA
>ML791968.1:766917-813711 GCA_009831015.1 Picea engelmannii | reverse complement strand
ATGACCCTTGTGTAGTGGATAGGCAGCTAGATGGACAGGACGATGGCACTAGTGTCTCAGCAGACATATCACATACCATTGATGACCTTACGCCTCAGCAGAGTGGTGACACTAGTGAGGAGTCACACATGTTAGCACTTAGAGATGATCAGCTACCTATGAGGGTCGTGGCACATCTGACACCTGTTCATACACCCATGATATCCACGTCAGATGAGGATATCAGTGCCACGTCAGGTATGATGGATGAGCCTAGTGTGAGGGATGCACACCATGGATAGGTAGACCCACAGATCCAGGAGGAGGTACAGGACGTACATACAGTTGACCCCACACATACAGGTCAGTCAGAGGAGATGGAGTCACAGCTATTGGAGACTCCAGTGGTCGAGCAGATGGAAGAGGTTGACAGGTGGATGGAGCACTTACTTCCAAGATCAGATTGCGTGGATGAGGATGCACTCTTTGGCAGTCAGGATGGCGATAGCACATGTCTGGATACATCTATATGGGATCCAGACGCAAATGATAGTAGCAGGTTGAGTGCACAGAAGGATACAAATGCTCATACAGGATACAGTGTGAGTCAGAGGGAGATGGAATCTAGTGATGGGATGCAGTGGCATACATGAGTACCTAGTGGCACAGTAGACAGCAGGCAGTTCATCACTTTATCTTCTGCAGAGAGTGTTGTTAGTGATGGCACTAGCAGTGAGAGGCATGAGGGGGTACCCCAGCATGACTATGATCAGGAGTCACACCACTTAGCAGCATAGTTGGGAGTTACTGAGGCTATGATCAGGGAAGCCACTAGAAATATTGATGACATGCATGTAGTGATGGAATATTACGGTTGGAGAGCATCAGTGGCACATGGTAGCTCATATGGAGGATTTTCCATGGATGATTTTCACACTCTCCGGGAGAGAGTATCTGTGATGAGGACTGACTACCAGTAGCTGTTAACAGACAGGGATTATCTATTGAGGGTTAGTGAGATGTATCATGAGGCTCTGAGGGAGCAGGAGTTGGAGATGGACCGACTCACTCAGGAGTTGGAGAGCACTCGAGGATTCTTGAGATGCACACAGACTGCCCTTCTAGAATCAGAGTCTAGATCAGATGAGTCTCTTGAGGAGATCCATCAGAGATCCACTTCATCTATCTTAGTGGACACTCAAATGTATCATCTAGTCACGTTGACAAAGGATGTTGATGATCTAGAAGAGGAGTACCAGTTGTTGGGAGACACTTCCATTTGTGTCTTGGGAGTGGTTGATATCCATATAGAGATTGATCCAGCAACACACCCAGGATCGATGATACAGCATGAGTCTGCAGGAGACGACATGAGTATGTCGGAGCATACGATGATGAGGGATAGTTCACAGAGTCATGCTGAGATGTATGGTGGCATTTAGAGGGGTATAGTGCCTTGCAGGGAGGAGACACACCTAAGGGAGCATGCAGATGTCAATCCTTTCCAGCAACACCTAGTTATGAGAGATCACCTTCACCATTTCAGCAGTTGCATGGGAGATGAGAGATGGAGGTTGGTTTACCAGCAGTTGGAGGAGTTGCTTCTGATTGTACCTGATGATTCAGGGTTAGTGATGACTACAGGCGAGCAGTTATCATGGATACCGATGGAAGAGCTTCTGGTCAAATCCTTGGGATTGACTAAAGCATGTGACACCTTCCAGTCCTACAGTCATCTACTGATGTTTCTATTAGCATGTCCTAACACTTTTATCATAGACAGTAGCATGATGAGGGATAGGCTGTGGTTGAGGGCATGGAGAGTGAGTAAGACGAGACTACATGACAGGGGTACTTTTACGACATATAGTAGGTCAGAGGTGGATTGTGTTAGGCAGACAGTTGAGACTTGGTATGTGACAGTGAGCCTCATAGACCAGGTGATGATAGATGAGCGCAAAGGGCTTCAGACAGTGATCAGTCCAACACAGGAGCAGCTAGCGGAGACTGGAAGTGATAAACTTCCAACTTTACCTTGGGATCCGGTTGTTCATTTGGCTAGCAGGATGTCTGACTACATGGTGACCCAAGCTGCACCACAGAGTCACATACTCCACCTTGGTTTGGTTTGGAGTGGGTTTGCAGGTACTTGTTCTATGGGGCGATACCTTTTATTCCACTTGGCCATCATGATATTGCATGGAGAGGTTTGGATAGGTACTTCTTCTACAGATATTCCTATACAGCTATAGTTTCTGGGCAGCAGGTTTGGTGGTCACAGGTATTTCAGCTTGAGGATCCCGGGGAGGAGGATCCTTTATGTATGCAGGGGATAGACAGTCATGGTCAGAGTAGTGCAGTGTCAGCATGAGGATCTTCAACAGAGGTTAGCATGGGACCCAGGGATTGTAGGATTGAGCAGTTCATTGACCGACAGGGGAGAGTGGACCATGGTAGGGGAAAGTTACTCTAACTTTCCATTGATCGTCAGTGTTGAGAGGAGAGCATCGGTTGCGGGTGCCTCACAGAGGTCTTGCATCACCTCAGTCGGGCATCAGCATGTGCAGTTGATGGAGACTGTGTGGATCTTGGAAGAGATTTGGAGGATGGACTCATTCCGAGATGAGGCCATGGGTCAGGTGCAGGAGGTTCACAGGGTTGATATCTTCCACGACTGTTCTTCACAGAGTATTGCAGTTCACTTCCTGATATGGGATCCAGGGGGTGGAGTGTACTATTGTTCATCCTTGGATAGGTTCTACTATGTATCCCACAAGTGGACATGGGATCCTAGTATTTTACTTGGAGGGATTTGGGTATTTCTTGAGGACAAGCAATTTTCTAGCAGGGAGGACTATAATGTCCCCACTTTGGGACATCATCACGGTGCAGAGATTTATGATGACCAGAGTAGCCAGATGGATGTTATAGAGAGTACAGGGGTATTTGAGAGGCATTTTGGGGTCCATCTTGGATTGATCATCATATCCCATCATTATGAGCCATTCTTCATAGGTTGGCTTTGGTTTCGTTGCATTCCGACGATTTCCATGATTTTGACTATTTTGAGCTATAAGTCAATGAAATTCAGTGAAGAGGTCATTGTGGGCACATTACTTGGAGGAACCTCTCAGTGTAATAGCTCATTGGAATCAAGAGGAGAAACGCTACAGGATGGGATGGCTAGAAGTGACTTTCAGTGGCTAGGGAAGCCACAAGGAGAGATAAGGAGATTTTCAGAGGTAAAAAGGTTAATTAATTAATTAAATATTAATAAAATGAAAGNAGGCAAGGGCCTCTTCTCATTCATTCATGTATGATCTTATTTTGATTTTTGGCTTCAAGCTAGTGAGCCCAATATTGGGGGTTTTGAGGGTTTGACATAACAAACCCTAGAGGACGATTCGGTGGTGAAAGATTCCACCTATCTTGTCCCAAGCTTGGTCTCGGAGATGCAATACTCTCCCGCACCATTCTAGTTCCATATATACTCAGTTGCAGGAGGATTATACATCAGTTTCATGTGCAGATAGAGAGAGGGCGCACCAGTTGAGGGATTCCAGCAAGAGGGGCGCACCATCTTTGGAGAGAGATTTGTTGTAGGATATTGGCAGGGTCGTTGAGGATTCTATCACTTGGGTTTTCATTGCAGGGCCTTGGACATCAGATCTAGTGCTTTCTGAGACAGTTTTATGGCTCAGGTTATTTCTTGAGCAGTGGGGCGAATTGAGGAAAAGGAGGGCGTTTTTGAGATCCAAATCTAGTCCGTTTGGAGGGGTTACACTTCAGATCTGACCCTGAGACTTTAACTAGTGACTTGCAGTGTCTTGATCTATATTTCTAGAGAGTTTCATATCATTTGGAGGCCTCCTACAGCAGGGCCGAATTATCTAGGGTTTCAGTCATCCAGTGGGGTGCACCATTCAGTGGGGGATTTCAGATCTACAGAGATTGAGAGGGATCTTGGAGATTCGGTCACCTGGATTGTTCTTACCATCACCCGATCTATCAATTGGCATATTTATTAGGGTGATTGGACACTTTTGGCAGCAGGGCCAAATTATCTAGGGTTTCAGTCATCCAGTGGGGCGCACCATTCAGTGGGGGATTTCAGATCTGCAGAGATTGAGAGGGATCTTGGACATTCGGTCACTTGGGTTGTTCTTACCATCACCCGATCTATCAGTTGGCATATTTATTAGGGAGATTTAACACTTTTGGTAGTAGGGCCGAGTTATTGAGGATTTCATCCTTCTATTGGAGTGTGGCATTCTTCAGCTAGAGAGTTTGGCATTCAGATCTGCTTGTATTGATCTTCATTTCTCATTCAGCCTTTGGAGGCATCTTTTGTATTAGCGGGAGCATTTTGTAGCAGCTCTTATCTATTGTCTATATTCTTGGCCATCTATTGAGCATTCCAAATCGGCATCTTCATTGTAGCAGGTGTCTCTATTTTATGAATAAAGAAGAATTGAGATGTTTTGGCTTGTCTATCTTATTGCATATGGTTGAGGTATGTTCCATGGTTATCCCTTTCTGTTATTTGTTGCCTACACACATATAAACACATCTAAAAGGTAGATCAGCAAAGTGTTTGATGAAATACAACAACCAGAAAAAGTTTTAAAAAGACACCAAAACAGTGATGATCCTTGCATAATGGCTTGGGATCATTACATTTTTACACATGGAAGTCATATAGTCTATATTTTTATTATCTCTTTTTTGAAGGTGTTATCAGGTTTAATACATCAATTTGACATGGGAAAACATAAGGTATGTCTAATCCTTATTTATGATGATTTATTTTTAATTGTGTAAGTGAAATCGTTTAATATATATTTGTTTTCTTGAAACAAGTAAAAAACATGATCTGACCTTCCATCCGACCCTCCATCCAGCTTGTTGGATCATGTTGTCATTAATGCCAATGGTTTGATTGATTGATGTCATTGATTGATGTCAAGTGATTGATTGATGTCAAAATATTGATTGATTGATGATTGATGTAATGTAATATGTATTTTCCTTGATGAGAATGCATAGATGAAGATGGATCAATGAGTTGTCATTTATATGATGAAGATGGATCAATGAGTTGTCATTGATACATGATGAAGATGGATCGATGTGGTTTCATTGGTATATGATGCATTGTTGGAAAAATGTATAGATGACTCATTATTGTCTTATCAAGATTGATAAGGTGCACAAATGGATGAACTCCAAAGTGGTCCTCTTATGGTGAAAGCCCTCACAGGAAGATGCTTTGTGGATTGAGTTATCCTAGAATAATGGTTGGAGGACCCATGCTCTCACTATTGTCTTATTATGATTTCTAAGGTGAACAAATGGATGAACTCCAAAGTAGTCCCCTTATGGTAAAATCCCTCACCGGAAGATGCTTTGCAGATTGAGTTATCCTAGAAGAATGGTTGGAGGACCCATGCTTGTATGTGGAATAATGAGATGAAGATCAAGGAAATTGTTGGTAAAATTATCCTATATGGATAGTGATTGTCATTCCATTTCCAATGGTATGTGGAATGTCACATAAATCCTCATGGTTTGAGAGTTATGGCCTTACGAAGATGAAGGACCCCCACATGAAGGCATGAAGCCCCCAAGGTCAAAGAAGTCAAAGTGACATAAAAGAAGAAATAATTATTTAAATGATAAAGTAAAGTGACAAAGTCAAGGTGGATTATTTAAATAATAAAGAGAAGTGACAAAATCAAGAAATGATAAAGTAAGGTGACAAAATCAAGAATGAATATTTAAATGATAAAATATTGGAGAACTTTCTATTTATGGAAAGTGGTTAACCCTAAAATAAGGGAAATAGGTTAAGTGACCTAGAAATGGGTTAAGTGACCTAAAAATGGGTTAAGTGACCTAGAGGATGAAAGTATAAATAATATAGAAATAGTCTCTTGTAGATCATCCTTTTTGTGGATCAATGGAGAGCTTCTTGTGAGAATATCTTTTGGAGTATTGGTGGAGAGCTTCTTGTGAGAGCTTCTTCAGCCTTTTGGGTGTGGAACACTTGAGAATATTGAATATCTATAGGTGAATGAGGTAACCAAAGGATATCTAAGATGAATTTCAGAGGGAAGATGAAGAAAAGAGGGCCATAATTCAAGGAAGGATAAATTCTTTTCCTGATGCTTTCTAAGGTATGTTATTTACAGGTAATCTCACCATTTTCGTAATAACTTGTTTTATATAATGATTCAGACTGTGATATTGATATTCCAATGAGGAAACATATCCAAGTATCTGTGGTAAAATATTCATCTTGTGGGTCGTTGTATTTTTGGAGATACACTCCGTGGAAAATAGGGTTTGTGGGTAGTCCTGAAACTAGTCTAAACCAGGTGTTTCAGGTAAAAACATCATAACTTCTTCATAAAAGATACAAATTCAGTGAGACAAATTGTGATGGTTATATTACATTATCTAGTATTCTTTGCAACATTTTCATATTGATTCAACAAATATTCTGTGCGGGGCATGCTCTACAAGGTCGCTCTCTAGAATAAGCCAAAATTCAGCAAGGTATGCCATTTTTGCTATAACGCCTTTTCTGAGAGGTTCCAAGTAGTGAAACATAGATTAATTTCATAAAAAACATTGAAGAACATTGTGTATCATTTTCATATCTTTATTCATTATAGGCACAAAGTTATGATTATTTCAAATTAGGGTTGTTGACTAATCCAAAACTAGTCATGGTTGAGACAAGCAGTTGATGAGTTGGCACATACATGAGGTGTATAGTTGATTATTTTGGTACATATTGATGAGTAATTTTTGATGATTAGTTGACACATGATTGGTATATACGTGGTACATGGTTGGATGCACTTTTTTATGGTACAGGTTGATTACATGTTGTTTGGCACAGGTTGGTGCACTGTTGATGCACTTGTTTATGGTACAAATTGATATATGTTGATGATTGTTGCCTCATCTCAGTTGGTGCTAAGAATGTAAGTTGAGTCTTTCATATATATCTGGTGATCTTGTAGAGTTGTACTCTATTCATTTGTTTCTGAAAAACCCTAGGATTGAAGTCCATAATAAAAAGAAAAATTGTACATACATCTTGTGTTCCTTGTGGAGATGATTTGTTGGTGATATATTGTTGATATATGTTGTTGATATGTATTCACATCTAAATGATTATTAATGACTGCAATGCGTAATGAGTAAATTTCTAATGCTAACTAATGAGTTTTTTGTAAGAGGGAAGTTTTGGAAAAAGATCCCCACACTCATTCACCCCCCCTCTCTAAGTGTGGTAGGTGTGTCCAACAATTGGTATCAGAGCGGGCCTTCACTACAAGCCTTTACAAGATTGAATGAGATCCATAGACACACAAATGGATGATGAAGTTCCAATCCTTGATGAGTAAAACTATTCTACTTGGAGAATAGAAATGAGATTACATTTCAAGACAATGGGAGCAACAATTTGGAAGGCAACCATTGGTGGATCAGTTTCATTGAAGAACAAGTCAAAGTTTGTAGCTCAAAGGGAAGGAAAGAAGAATGATGCATTGGCTCTCAAGACCATTCTTAGTGGACTCTCAAGCCCTATCAAAGAGATCATGGGACAATGCACTTCCGCCAAGGATATATGGCTAAAGCTAGAGGAGACATATCAAAGTAAGAAGGAGAAGGAAGATATTGAAGATCACTCCATCAAGATTATTAAAGGTAAAGAATCTCCAAAAATTCTTGATTGTGTTATTTCTAAATGTGATCTTGAAAAAATTTCAAGTGAAGATAAAGAATCAAGTGATGATAGCACAAAGGAAGATCTTGAAGACATTTCAAATGAAAGAAAATAATTATGTGTTGATGTTGGCAAAAAGGAAGATTGTGAAGATATTTTAAATGAAGGTAAAGAACCCTCAAAAACTCTTGATTGCAATGATGATGATGAATTTTTCTCTACAAGTGAAGAATAATATCTAGAAATAGTTTGTGTAAAGTTTGATGGTAATTATCCCATGAAAAGAATAGAAGAAAATACATTAGAACTTCAAAAGGAAGTTGAAGAGGGTTTATATAGATATAGAAGTGATCATTATTATATAGACTATAACTATCTTTCGGATAACACTAAGAAGTTTCTTAGGAGGAGTCTAAGGCACATATTGAAATTAAAGGAAAAGCTCAAAGAACAAGAAGAGAACAATAAGACTCAATTAGAAGAAAAGGAAGAAGAGATCACAAGACTAAAGAATGGAAAAGAAGATATGAATGTAGATGATGAGATTAGCAAAAGTTTTGAAACCATTGTCCATATCAAGACCTAAATTGAAGAAGCCAAAAGAATATAAGAAATATTGAAGAATCAAATAAAAGAAAAGGAAGAGTCATGTTGTAAGTTAGAAGTTGGTTACTACACCTATTCTTGTTTTCCTCGATTGGAGTAAGGAATTTCATGTCCATGTCGATGCATCCTCTATTGCATTGGGAGAAGTGCTAGCACAACCAGGAGAAGGAGATATTGTCCATCTGTTATCCTTTCCTAGCAGGAAGATCTCTACAGTTGAGACAAATTACACTACCACTGAGAGAGAAGGTTTATCCATGGTGTATGCACTGCAGAAATTTCATCACTACTTGTTGGGAGGACACTTTAAGATGTTCACTAATCACTCTGCATTGAAATACCTAGTCAACAAGCCAGTGTTGGGGGGGAGAATATGCAGATGGCTTATGTTATTCCAGGAATATGATTTTGAGATCGTGGTCAAGCCAGGGAGAATGAACAAGGGACCTGATCATTTGTCTCGGTTAGAACATGGAGACGAACCTACTAGCCTGGAGGATACATTACCCGATGCGCAGTTGCTAGCCATCAGAAAGGTTGATGAACACTTCACCGAGATAGTCCAATTCCTATCTAAAGGGATGGCACCAGGAAAATATACAATCATTCAGAAGAAATAGCTATATAAGATGGGACCTGATGAGATCCTGAGGAGATGTGTTATGGAGGCAGAAAGACCACTGATTCTGGAAGAAGCACATGAAGGCATCACAGGAGGACACTATGCAAGAAAAGAAACAATGTAGAAGATCCTTAGAGTTGGCCTCTAGTGGCCCAATTTACACAAAGATGCGAAGGATTACTACAGAGCCTGCGATGTATGCCAACAAGTTGGGACACCTTCCAGAAGAGATGAGATGCCTTTAGCACCACAGCTAACCTTACAGGTGTTTGAGAAATGGGCCATTGATTTTGTGGGACCTATACACCCACCAGGAAAGCGCACAGGATCAAGATACATCATCATTGCGACAGAGTATTTGAGCAGATAGGAAGAAACAAGAGTAGTTAAGGACTGTAGTGAAACTATAGCTGCACGGTTCATATTTGATGATATCATAACCAGGTTTGGATGCCCGAAGATTCTTATGAGTGATCAAGGAACACATGTTATTAATAATACCATTGAAGCCTTGACTCGTGAATTTGCAATTCATCATCAAAAGATCACACCATACCATCCACAAACAAACGGTACAGTCGAAGCCTTCAACAAGATCTTGGAGACAGCACTGATGAAGATTTGTAGTGTGAATAGGGATGATCGGGATTTGAGAATACCAGCAGTGTTATGGGCCTATAGAACTACTTGCAAGAAGATGACAATGCAGACTCCATTTAAGTTGGTTTATGGTCTAGAAGCAGTTGTACCTATGGAATATTTAGTTCCTAGCTTAAGAATTGAAGCCTTTACAGATATGGATGACATTGGTGCTTTTCAAGAGAGGCTCATGCAGTTGGTCAAATTGGAGGAAGATAGGTTTATTGCAGGATTCCATTAGCAGGTACAGAAGGAAATAGAAAAGGCCTATCACGACAGACACATCAAGAACAAACCCTTTAAGCAAGGAGATATGGTATCGGTATACAACAACAAGTTCATGAACCATCCAGGGAAGTTTAGGACACATTGGCTTGGGCCATATGAGTTTTCTTACATTACAGAAGGAGGAGTTGCGTAGTTGAAGACTTTGAATGGAGAATGGAAGGAAGGTTTGGTAAACAGGAGCCGGTTGAAAGTGTACTATGACAACCAGTTGCCTCGCATCTCCTAGTAAGAGCAGAAGGAGAAGGTTCTAGGTACCAGGTGCAATTGAAACTGGGTACCAAACATAGAAAAGATAGTTTTCACACAATGGGGAAGGATAGAGAAGAAATCATAGGCTTCCCCGTGTAGTATGAAGTCAAAGAAAAAAAAAAATCTCAAACCTACAGAGGCTCGAGACAAGTCACAGATGAGTGTTGGGGGCTTGTTGGACCTTGGTTATGAATTAAGGAAGAAGGTGAAGAAGAAGGAAGAGGAAAGACGAAGTGTGAACTACACGGAAGGCATATTGACTGAGGATGGGTAAAAGTGGCCAAAGGAGAAGAAAAGAAGGAGTGAAGTAATGGAAAGCAAGCCGTTGGACAAGAATATCGACGAGAACAGATCAACAAGGAAGATGAATCATGGACAACTCAGCTAGAGGAAAAATCCACCAATGGATGTTTTGGAGCACCTCGCGGGAAAGAAGGAAAGACAATATGGCGAAGCCCGGAAAACATGGGTCAAGTTGACCTAGGTTTTTACACACCTAGGGTTTTGGTACTTAGGGTTTTGAAACCTAGGTTTTGGCCTAAGGTTGTCGGTGAGTCATTGTAATGTATAAATAAGGACCTAGATGAGAGAAGAGGGGTTTGTCATTGGTTGGAGGTTGGTGCTAAGTTGGTTGAGAGTTCATTGTTATTGTGTGAGAGAGAAGTGTTGTGTGTGAGAGCCTTCTAGTATTGTAAGATCTTCAGCTAGGTGTAAAGATCAACCTTGCAATTGGGTGCATAGGGAGGGGAGAGAATAAGAGAAAGACAGAGAGATCTGCAAGCTAAGAGCCCAGATAGAACTATATGTTTTCATATAATATCAAGAAACGCAGTTTTGTGGACGTAGCCCTAGGGAGAGGGTGAACCACGTATATTTTGTGTCTCTTTGGTTGATGTTGTGTTCTTTTATCTTATGTTATTCTATTATTGCATGAATATGTTAGATATGGAATATAACTATGTGAAGTAGGTTTCTGCTTGGTAAGAATAACTAGGTTTTTGTGTATTCTTGCCTTGGATCCACTTGCATTTCCTCTGGTTGTAGACACTTGTTTCCTACAACCCCCTATTGCTACTTCAAATGAGACTACACCTGCTTCGTAGGTGTTGAAAAAAGGGCCAGTATTTAGGGCTTGTTGGTGCGATGTTAGAGCTGAACCATGGGTCTGTCCTTGTGCCAATAGTATGGCCAACTTCACTTCACAATTTTCAAACTCCATCCTAGTTGTTGGCCCTAATGCTAGCATTGGGCTTGGGACTAGTTCACCTCCTTACACTCATTTTTCATTTGGTGGTTCTCAAATCCCTCAAATGACTCCTAATATGGGAGGCATTCCTACTTTTAACCCCGGTTCTAATCCTCTTACCTCTGGGTGGAGCAACCAACTTGACAGACAAGCTTCATCTTAAGTTTCATCCTATACGCCTATCTCCTCGGTGCAGATTCTGAAAAATAATTTGGCATGATGAATCCACCTCTATCCTTCGAATTCCCACCTGGCAGAGGTCAGTTTCATGCTTTGGGAAACCCCCAACCCAGATCCAATCCGGTTGGGGACAATTTCTATAACCCCCAAAAGAACATTCCTGCTAGAATGATGCCCAACCAACCCTTTATGAATCATCTTGGAGGAGGGCCTTATAATCCTGGATAGGGCCATGGTGTTTACCAAAACCCTGGATGGCATGTAGTTCCTCAAGCACAATCTTTCTCGGGAGATTGGGACCAGATGTCGCAACCCTGTCTCCCTTTTCTGGCCATGTTTAATATGCCAGACTTGTCTAAGTTAATGAACGAACCTATGAGTAATGATCCTACATGGTCCCCCATCCCCACCAAGCTTCCTTCAGACATCCCAGAGTTCGAAGGTAAGAATGGAGAGGATCCTGGTGATCACGTCACTACCTTTCACCTTTGGTGCTCATCGAATTCCCTTAATGATGATTCTATTCGATTAATATTATTTCAACACACCCTCATCGAAGTTGCTACAAAATGGTATATTGAGCTACCTAGGGGGGCATATGGGACTTTTATTCAGTTGGTGTTGTTATTCCTTAACCACTTCCAGTTGCCCATTCATTATGATGTTGGCCTAGAACTTTTGTCAAATTTATGCTAGAACACTGCCACTCATATCTCAGATCATATCCAGGAGTGGCATAGATAGAAGAGGTTGATTAATACCCCTATACCCCCAACCTTTATTTTAGAATGGTTCCTTAAGTCCTTTCACGCTCCTATCTCGAAGGGCGTTTCTACTTCCAGGGTTACCACTGAGGAGGAAGCGATCTTTAGAGCCCAGCAGTTAGAATTGATATATGCTCGGTCTGGGATGTTGTACCACCTTCTTCCAGATGCACCGCGGTAAACTTATGACCTGCGACAAAATCCTGGACCTCATGCCAATGGAATTGTAGGTGTCTCCAATGTAAATTCTGCAGACTCGGTGACAAGACATATGAAAGAGTTGTCTCTAAACTAGTCTGCAGGAGGCCCAACTTTGTCTGTGTCTTCCAACACCACTCAGTTGGCAGATGTACACTCTGTGAAATCGTCGACCAACGCAAATGGTAACCAACAACCAGGAGGGAATAAGAAGAAAGGACGTAATAATTGTAATTGTGGGAAAAATGGTAATAAACCCAAGGACGATAATAATGATGGAGAGGGAAAATGTGAAAAATGTAAGGTGAAGTTTCCCTGTAAGCTTTGCACAGATGATCACCTTACCCACTTATGCCCCAAACTTGTGGAAGATGTGAGGCTCTTATCTCTACTACCCTTCATGCTGACGAATCCATTCCCACATAATCAACACATGGCCTCGAGCTCCTCAAATGCTGGAAATGCGGTCGATGGGAGTCAAACCTCATCGTCGCAAGATGGCGACTGTTTGTGTATCAATATGGTCGATGCAAAAGTTAATGTAGCCACTCGATCTCAAGATTATAGATATTCACAAGCTATTGGTGGTCTAGAATATCCTCCTCCTCCTCTGGAGATGACTTTACAAATTGAGAAACCAGAGCCACCACCTCATATTCTGAAAGGAGTACTAAAGCGCTCTACCCACAATGCAAATGCTAGAGCCTCCAAAAATTACTCTATTGTTGAGGACTTGTGTAAAAACCCTTGTGAGATGTCAGATTTGGAGGTATTCTAGACATTTCCTTCATAGAGGAATGCCTTACTATCTGCTTTAGGAGCTCTAGAACCTAGTGGCTCAAAATTTATCAAGTTTGACATCATAGATGTGAAGCCTCACTTGCCTTACCATGTGGCCTTCCAAATCCACGTGGAGTACTCAAAGTATACCATCAAACGTTCGGTTATTGATGAAGGCGCTGCCACTTGCTTGATGTCCCTGATTTATTGGAAATCTCTCGGATCCCCAACCATTTCCAAGTCATCTAACATGTTGACTACTTTTGACGGTCATTCCTTCTACCCTCACAGTGTTCTCCCTGCCTTTATGGTCCAGTTAGGTGGGAAGACGGTATAGGTGGAAGTAGAGGTTGTTGATGTGCTTCTTGATTATAACTTGTTACTAGGACACAATGGACCTATGCTATGGTCATCATTGTATCGTCCGTCTTCCATACTCTTTATTTTCCTCACAAAGGGAAGATCGTGACGATCGACCAGTTATCATTTTCGTACTCTAGTCCTAATTCATCTATTGGATCATTGATCCTTTTGATCAACAGTTCTCAGCCGAAAACTGAGAACATTGGTGTCAGAATGTATTCTTCCCTTATGGGTACTTTCGACTTCACAGCACCAATTCACCATGTTTACGCCATGTCCAGTAAGCCCGTTTCGACTAGGAGGTCCATTCCTTTCCACACTTCCTATTTTAATGATCTGTGGACCCTACCTTCCCCGACTTTGTCTTGTGAAGGTCAGTTTCATGCTAGAATGGACATGCCACTATTGGCAACAGATATTGTGTATCAATATTTTCTTGACTCTTACGTCGATCCTGATCTTGATACCTCGCCGACAGAAATCCTCTGTTCTCAGGCCCGTGTTGGCCTCTTCGTTGTATTTTTCACATGATTTCCTCGATGATACTTTTCCTTCGAACAAAGTTATCATTGAAGCCATGAATGGTTCCGAAAAACCTTGGGATGATATGCATCACCGCTCTTATTTTCTCCCAAATCTTGAAAGAATCGAACAAGATGAATTTCGATCTACTTTGACTGAGATAGTCGGTCACACCATAGTTCCACTTGATACACACGACATTTATGTTGAAGGAAACATGGAAAGTATTTCTCCTACCATCACGATTGATATCTCTCATACCCCTGGCAAGATTGAAAACATAAATATCGGTGCAGATTGTTCGCCAGAAGAAATCCTGATCTACACTGAACTCTTCAAGGAATTCTGAGATGTATTTGCTTGGTTATATGAAGATATGCCAGGAATCGACCCTCGTATTGTCGAACATGAGATTAAAACTTATCTGGATGCTAAACCTATTCGAAAACATATTAGAGATGTCAATCCCAGAAGGCCCCTTCTATTAAGGCAGAGGTGGAGAAGCTACTTAATGTTGGCTTCATCTACCTGGTTCCCTTGAATGAATGGGTATCCAACCCCGTTCCTGTGGATAAGAAGCAAGGAACCATCCATGTATATATGGACTTTCGTGACCTGAACAAGGCCTTTCCTAAAGACAACTTCTCAACACCTTTCATCGATCAGATTCTCAACGACTGTGTGGGAAGAAAAGTATTTTCCTTTATGGACGGATTTTTAGGATATAACCAAATTCAAATCAAACCTGAGGATCAACACAAGACAAAATTTATTTTTCCTTGGGGTACTTTTGCATACCGGAAAATGCCTTTCGGCCTTAAAAATGTCGGAGCAACCTTTCAACGTGCCATGACTTTTTCTTTTCACGATCTTAAGCACATAGTTGAAGCTTAACTTGATGATCTTGTTACTCACTCTCGCAAGAGAGCGGATCATGCTACTCAAGTTTAGCTTGTTTTTGAAAGATGTCGTTAGTATAGAATATGATTGAACCCTCACAAGTGCATATTTTGCATTAAGTATGGTTGTCTTTTGGGTTTTCTAGTTTATGAGACTGGGATCATGGTATATCCACTAAAGGTTGAGGCAATACTTCAATTGCCTCCCTCACGCACGATTAGACAACTTCAAGGTTTACAAGGGAAAGCTAACTTTTTTCGTCGGTTTATAGCAAACTATGCCACTATCACTAAGGGTTTCATGCGTCTCTTGAAGAAGGAAACCCCTTTTATCTGGGATGAGAGAGCCCAGGAGTCCTTCGATGCTTTGAAGAAAGCCTTGGTATCGACGCCTCTGTTGAAGCCTCATAACTAGAGTAGAGATTACTTGTTTAATATTGTCGCGTCTGAGGATACTATTGGTATGGTTCTGGTTCAGGAGGATGATGAGCTCCATGAGCACATCATCTACTATCATATTCAAACCTTTTTCGGTCATGAACTTAATTATTCTCACATTGAAAATCTAGCTTTGGTTGTTGTTCATGCAGCCCAACATTTGTGTCACTATATATTACTTTGCAAGACTAATGTGGTTTCTGATGTCAATCCATTTCAATACATCCTTGCCAAGTGTATCATAGGGGGGAAATATAATAAATGGATTGTCATTTTACAAGAGTTTGATCTTGATTTCGTTTCTGCAAAATCCAAGAAATCACTATTCTTCACGGAGATAATATTCAACTTTCCACGATTAGATAAGGATGTTATCCATGTTGATTTGTTTGCGAACAAACAAATTTTCCTTGTCTCATCGTCAAACCCCTGGTATGGAGACATTCTTCTCTATCTCCAAACTTTGAAGTTTGCTCAACATCTCTCACGAGATAATCGACGATGTGTAATATACCAAGATAATAAGTATAGTATCGTCGGTGACACTTTGTATCATCAAGGAATATATAATGTCTTGCATCATTTTTTAACTCATGGACAAGCCCAATCAGTCTTGAACAATTTCCACAGTGGGGCTTGTGGTGGTCATATATATGGGCTTGCCACAGCCCAAAAAATTTTGCGAGTCGGTTATTTGTGGCATACTATCTTTAAAGATTGTATTGAAGTGGTTAAGAAGTGTCACCCCTACCAGGTGTTCACTCGAAAAATGCGCTCAAATCCAGCCCCTCTTCACCCATTCATTATCGTCGGTCCCTTCACCAAGTGGGGGGTGGACTTCATGGATTGCAACCCAACTTCTGTTGGGGGGCATCTGTACATTATCATGGTCATCAACTACTTTAATAAGTGCACCAAGGCCATGCCTACAGTCAAATTTGATGGGAATACTACCACCTTTTTTGTATTCAATCAAATTATCTCTCAGTTTTGTATCTCGAGTGAGATTGTCACTAATCATGGCAGACACTTCCAGAATGAAATGATGGAAGAACTAGCATATAAGTTGGGGTTTAGACATGGTCATTATTCTCCTTATTACCCCCAGGAAAATGGACAAGTAGAGGCCGTCAACAAGTCTCTCAAGACCATTTTTCAAAAAATTGTCAGCCAGAGTAAGTCCAACTGGCACATCATGCTATATCTCGCACTCTGGGCATATCGAACCTCTATCAATACTGCCACCAATTTTTCCCATTTCCAGTTAGTACACGATGTGGATTTGATTTTACCTATTGAATGAGAAATCCCTTCTCTTAAGTTGGTAGTCGCGCTCCTACCTGACACTTCTGGTCTCGAGAGACATCTTATACACCGAGAGAGTCTTCATGAGCAACGTCGAGACACCTCTACGACTATTGAGGTGAACAAAAGATGTGTCAAGGTCCAATACAATAAGTATGTCTGTCCTCAGTTGTACATCGAGGGTGACTTGGTCCTCTTGTATGATCAAGCCAAAGAACCATTGGGGGTAGGCAATGTTAAGCCCATGTGGCACGGTCCTTATATCGTGTGACGTGTTCTAGAAAAAGGAGCCTATGAGTTAGAATATTATGAAGGAAATAGGTTGGTCAAGCCTAGAAATGGGCTCTAATTGAAAATGTATTATGCTTGAGCCCCAGGCTCGGACAAAACTCTTTGTATACTAATGTAATTTAGTGTATATATATTTTTCCTTTCTTTTCGTCTTCGGATTGCTTATCAAGTTTTCAATTGGTTGACAGATTTCAACGGAGTCTTCGGTCTACCTAGGATTTGCAAAT
Organism: Picea engelmannii; assembly: GCA_009831015.1. NCBI lineage: Eukaryota > Viridiplantae > Streptophyta > Pinopsida > Pinales > Pinaceae > Picea > Picea engelmannii. Next base: position 796,374 of record ML791968.1, on the reverse strand, counting down.
GAAGCCAATCGTCATACATGGAATTTGGCTTCCACCGCTTGTGTGGTTTACTCACCCGAGGGTCTACTAGTTTCTTCAGGTGGCGTATACCTAGGGCCATCCATGAATAATATGTCCGAATATAGCGTCGTTATAGAATTTTTTCTCAATGCTATCTCACATGGTATTCCTTCGTTAGAGGTTTGCCTGGATTCCCAGTTAGTAGTATGTCAGTTGAATGACAGTTATCATGTGCGTGATCCTACTTTACTCCGATGATTCCTAAGGGTACCTATATTAGAATGACAGTTTGATTTTATTACATATTATCATATTCCTAGGAGTTCTAATCATGTATTCGATGCTTATGCTAATTTCGTTTTAGATTGGAATTTTTCAAATAACTAAAGAAAAGAAAACCATCTCATCAATGTACACATTGTAAAATATAAGTAAAGTCAAAGATCCCTTTTTATATATTTCAAAAAATATGGTGCTTATAGTACAAAATTGGGGATGATACCCTCAATACACATATACAGTTGGTACTACAATATCCATGACATCTACGCCTGTGGCACTAGATGTGTGTCATGGTAACAAAATACGATGTTTGTGAGACGCATAAAGAGTCGCACCCAAGCTCTGGGTACACCAACCACCTGTCGTTGCATGGCTTCAAGCAGATCCTCTACTTAAACCATGGCAATCCTCTTAGTCAAACGAGATAGGTTTCCCTACATGTTTTGTAGGACTATCTCATCTTCTCCTCCTGTCGCCTCATCTCCCCAGTTCCTTTGTTGATGTTGAGGAAACCTTTTCGATCATCGTGGACCCACATCTGTGTTACACAAGTATCTAGTTAATACTTAAGCACCATCCAAAAATATTTTTGTTCTACTATGCAAAAATAAAAAAAAATGAAATATTTAAAAATATTCGACATACCTACGTCACCATAGGCAGTCCCTAGTGGAAGTGACATGTTCGGATCTCCTCGAAATTCTATCCCTACATAGGTATAGTCATCTAGGGAAATGACCTATCTCTACCACCAGTAGAAGAAATCCTTATTGTAGGGTGTCGGCACCCTACCTCCCCCCTGTTGCCTCATTAACTCGGTCCACTGTGCCATTGTTGGATCATGAGGTCCTCTAGGAAGAATCTTGACTCTAGGTCCCAGACCTAGAACCTGCTCGAAAAATAAACTGCATAAAATAGAGGTAAACCCAAAATTCCTCTTACTCCCTTGTTTGCACTCTATAAACTGGCTCTTCATATTTTCCAGTAGTGAGGTACACCAGTCATATACTGTGGGTCTCATACACTGCACTGCATAGAACACGAGCAACATCGATGCCTGGTGCAACGAGGCTAAACCTGTGATCTTGGTCAATACAAGGACAATAATCTTCAAGATGAGATTATTTATTGCCCAGATAGGGAGTTGAATTCCTACCTTAGGATTCCCTGCTACACAATGGGCGTCGATATACTCCTCTATTTTCATTCTACTCCCTTCTCCTCATGATTTGAGGTTTACAACCTCTCCCCAGCGTGATAGACCAGTCAAAAAGTAAATGTCCTCTACTTCAATTCTCAATGGTTTCCCATCAAGATAGAAGCTTTCACTCTCAAGGTCCCAGTAACCCACAAGCATCTCGAGCAACCTCACCTAGGATATCAATCCTTTGAGCGCCCAAAATTTATATAAGACACATCTATTTAAGGCTAATTGGCCCCCAGATCTCGATCTACTTCAGCATCGACCTCCTCGTGCTCTCTTTCTCTCCATTCAAGAACCATCTTGCCAAGGACAAATCAAAAATTGAGTTAGAATCCTTAAAGTTCTTTATTTGCGTGCATGTACGTGAGATTCTTAGCTTACAGTCGCATATAGGGTTGGCTATACACATTATACAGTTTACACATGCATGTATAACTCATCGTATACGCGACCCGATAGGCGACAACCCACATACACTGAAATTCACATTTTGTGCCCTCAATAACTAAAAATTTGAAACCTAATTCAAAAATTTAATCCACTAGAAATGAAGAGGAAGGAAAGTAGATTTACCTGACCCAGATGATTGTTGATTGCATTGCTTGACGCTCCGACAATCACCATTTGAATCTCAGAGGTATTTTGGTCCAATTTGCACTAGTTGGGTAAAAAATCAAAATGGTATAGTATTTTTTGGTTTTGTTACTATTTATAAACTGTTTTTACCCATTTTCTATAGTTTTAAGCCATTTTTTCACCTAATGGACTAATAAAAAGGTGGATTGAATTGGTTTTTGCAGTTTTAACCAGGGATTCTTGTGGATTTCAACGTTATGTTGACCGTTCGTCACCATGGGCAGGTATTTTCATTACCCAACATATAGGATAGGTATCCATTCTGTCATGCATTTTCTCATTATCCTATAACTGTCACTTTTATGCCTTAGGTACGAACCCATTTTTTGTGAAACGAAACCTTCCATCTTCTATAAGTCATGTCCTTATCAAGTGGTAGAGACTTATCGAACATGGGTGCCCTAGTTAGATCCTCTACTACATTTGGTACCCATGCAGAGATTTTTTCCACAGGACCGGGAGTCCCTCATAGCTAGTACATGACTTTATGTTGAGCCTCATTTCTTAATCATAAACATGTTTCCTTATAACCTGAGGACTCCCAAACGAATTTAATTTAAGCTCTTTTCCAAATCGTCTTCAAAAAGAAAAAATATTGCCGAGTGATTTGTCCCTTTCACACTCGTTAAATTGGACTTGAAAGGTCATGAGTCTTAGTTAAGCTCTTTTCCGAATCATTATCAAAAAGTGACAAGGTTTTCGATTGAACTTGTCTCTTTCACACTCGTAAATTGGATTTGCAAAGACATCTATTTGGCACAAGTTTATCCCTTTTTTCGCAAAGTAGACTAAAATACATAAAAAATGACATTTTTTTGCGTTAAGTTGTGATTGCATCTCATGCCCTTGCTTGCAGTATTGATCCTATAGCCAGTTCTCTCTTTGCATTATAAAACATTTTCCTCAGCAGTTTGCTTCCTCAACCAAGTAGAGCCTTGTTTATATCCTTCGCAACTTGACACCTTATACCTAGGAGGAAACATTCCCTCAAGTGTCCATCTCCCGCATACATTTTCCTGCATTGAGCATAGGTATTTTCCACTGCTGGAACTAGTTTTTCTTACTTATGACACTCATTTCCTCCTCTATATCATAGCATTCATTTGTCTATGAAAAAAAAAATATATGGGTGGGAAGGAAGTATTATCTTATATTGGTAGTAGTCATGTTACCTTTGAATAGAGCACAAATTTATTGAGTCCATTCATCATCGTAATTTTAGGATTAGCATGGCCTTAGGAAGCTGAGCTAGTTACAGAGTATTCTCTACCGATTGGTTACTCTTCCAGTCCCTATATAGAATTTCATTGATGCCTCCTGCATCTCATGGTGTCATCATTGGGTCTATGCTGTCAGAGTCCTCCATATTTCTCATGCTCTTGCTCAAAGGAATTCTATCAACCTGTGTCATCCACTCCTCAGAACTCTTGACTTTACATGTCGTCCATACCCTCAGTTTGTCTCAGACTCACATGATATTGTAGTCTTATTATGCACCCTAGCCCTACTTTCATCATCGGTAGGTAACCTTGAACCCAACAACTGACATTTCATCATTGGTCATTGACTAGGTGGTTTCCCTTGCATTCAACGGCAAGACATCTATTCACACATTGCGATTCATGCAGTGTCTTGGATGCCATTATCCTTATTGGTGGTTTCCTCTCATTTGTCAACAGTTTTCATCATTGGTTGCTATTCAGAGGGTCTTTTTCATGTACCGGTTGCACTTGGCATCCGCGAAAGACGCACAGGGTCATTGGTTCATGAACATGTTCTTCATTCGATTTCCACCAAATCATGAATCTCTTGTGTTGTACCTTGTGTTGACTGATGAGAGATGCCTTAATGCTCTCCTTTCAACGGGTCTCCTTCCATCAACTTCAACCCATTTATTCTGGAAACGGGACCTAGAGTCTTATGAGTACCTTGAGGCTTGTAGTCATCAGTGGCAGGCTCTCTTACCATCGACAATTGGGAATACATCAATGTCTCCTGATCGATGGATTATTCAGGTGTTCAACACCAACTTCTTTATTCACACTTGTAAGAATGTACTTGGTGCCTTGATACCTACTTTCATTATTGGTAGGATGTCTCACATTTGTTAACGGTATACCTCAATGATCGATAATCAAACGATGTCTCATTGTGTTCGAGCTCAAATCCTTTATTCACATGATGTAGACTTGCACCCTTGGCAGATTGTGTAGAATACTTGAAGACATCACTATGTGGCCGCAACTTTCCTAAGTTGTTGCTTCCCTTTCATTGGACCAGTACCTATATGACTTCAGTGATCATGGGAGATCAGATTGTACTCCATTGTATACATATATCTTCAGATTGGTTTTGAGACTGGTTCTATTGGGCCTTGTTCGTGACTATGAAAACTATTGGCATGTAACCTCATTTGTATTTTCCTATTCATGGCCACAAACACTTGTTTGGTATATTTTCACATGGATCTGTAGTGTAATTTTATTGGCATCCATGTATGCAAAATCAAACCAGAATGTAATGAGCAACTAGTTCGTCCAGCTGGTTCCCTACCACTCCACGTATGTGTTTTTTATAATGTATTTTGGCCATCACACATACTCCTCTGACCTCACACATTAGGGGGTATCTGTTATAGCAAGATTTTCCTCACCCTATGCAAGCTTGCACAGAGGGCCTTATTCCATTTCCCCATGTAGACTTATCTTCCCTATTTATAAAATCCAGAGCCAAAAATAAAAATATTTCCACATGTACGCATCTTGCACACTATACAACATGCGTATACGTAGGCTAATCCACTACAGCCTGTGTACATCAGGATTTGTGCCAGAAAATGAAAATTGAATGTTGAGTCTCCATGTCATGGCAGGAGATATCTGATCCTTGGCCTTCCATATACTGGAAATGTTCTGAATCTTCCCTTCAATTCCATTTTGAAGGCTATAAATGGGTCAATTCTGAGCTATGGAAAAGGAGAAAGAATTCAACTTTGAGAGCAAATTTACTCTGGAGAAATTATTCACTTCATATTGAGTCTGCATCCCTTTGTCCTTTAAGTCTGAACACAGTGTTCAACACCCAAGCTCTTCACTTATTGATTGAGAACCTCATTGGTTCTCTCTTATGAGTTTTCCTTTAGTGGAGGATTGAAGTGGTGGAGGCCCAGCTAGAAGGAACTTAGTTTCTTGGTTCTGAACCGTGCCGACATGGAAGTATGTAATATTTTCACTTATGTTGATCATTTATTAATAGAAATACTCTTTTCCTATCCAATTGATATCTTTCAAATATATTGAATTATTATTCCATGGGCATATTTGTCATGTTTATTAATGGATTATTCTGTCTAATGTGCTAACCTTTTATATTATCACCATATGCTTGCTTTCCTTGTTTTTTGAGAACTTGTTGTAGGTATATAGCTTTGGGTCGAAGTGCTCAATGGTGGACTTCATTGATCATCTGGATGAGGTAGGCCTCTTTCTTATCTCACTTGCATATTGGTTTATATAGCATGTTGTTTGGATAGAGTCGATTTCTGTAGTCATTTCCATCTATTGTGGTTTACCCTAGCCATAGAGAGATTTTCCTCATAACAAGGGCCGACTTGTAAATTCTTGTTGTAACCCTTTAGGGGATTCTTAACCATAATCTGGGGCTTCATCTTTAAGAGGGCATAATTTCTCAACTGTGAGGAACTGCATGGCATTCCACCTTCCATTGGAAATGGTCTAAATTCGACTATCCATATATGAGGGTTTTGCATGCATTTGCAATGTCCTTCAGGTTCATTTTCTTCAAATAGCTTCAAATAACTTCGGCCTTGATGACCACACCTCTGGGGCTTCTTAACCACTAATCCACTTAACCGTATTTCCAACCATATTTCCAGGGCTTCTTATAGGTTTCTTCAAAGCGTCTTCCCATGAAAGCCATGCTTAAAGCGACTCCATAAGGGGACCACTTTAGAGTTTCGTTCAAATAAACCCATCACTTCTAGGGGCTTCTAAAATTTTTCTAAGGTTGACATCAATAATAATTAAATCACTTCTAGGGGATTCTAGTCTTCTTCTAAGGTTTACATCAATGACAACCAATTTTCCAACACTTTATCCATTACTCTATGTACCCATGAATCTACTTTGATCCAAACATTGTTGATTGGGATCATGTGGATTTCCCCGTGCAAGAACTGCAAGATCACCTTGAGCAACCGATACAAATTCTCAATTGGCATCACAATAGAGCCTAATTTCCTGTCATTATGGCTAGTCATTAGATTTATGTAAGAAGGAACTTTTCTCACCTTGTGGTGGATAAGATCCAAAACACAGTTATCATTTTAACGAGAATTGTGACCTCAAAATGAGAACACTGACCCAAAAAACCCATATTTTTGCCCAAAAAAACATGAAAATAAACCCCTAAATCAAAAAGTGGCGCTACCGGTAGCACCACGTTTTCAAACGTGGTCAAAATTACAACATTTTTCAAAAATGACCTTCAAAAATCATACAATAGCTCAAAAACAACTTAAAATTATCACCTAAAAAAAGTGACGCTACCTAAAGAAAAATATTTTTTTTAAATGTTAAAATTATAGCTAATTATGACCTAATTGAAAATGTGGTCTTGACTACAAATCCCTATGCAACCAAAATAACAAAAAAATATTGAAGATTCTTTGATGTATGGAGGTAGAAGATCTTCTTGGAGATACGTCTCTTTCACATTCATTATTCTCTGAATCTTGTTGACCATGATATCTTCCTTTGAGAATGTCTGCATAATTATTATCCTTCTACTCATTCTTCCTTTCCAAAAACCTAGAACACTTCTCTTCAACTTTCTTTAGTAATGGTGTGGAGCTTCATCTCTCTTCAACGCTCTTGTTGGGAGCAACATTTGCATATTCTTTGCATGAGGTCTCACCAATGTATCAAAGACCTGTTTTATTGAATGGTGACCTTTGATAGCTGAGAATATATTCTAGTACTTGAGAGATCTTCAAGTTGTCGAGATTTTTAACTTCAACCCTCAATGAGATGACTTCTTCTTCAAGCTTCTCACAATATTCTTCTTTCTTCATCATCTAGATCTTCATTGCTTATTTTGTTCTCTTGGCTTCTTCAAGTTTGGTTTTCAAGGAGATGATTTCTTCTTCAAGTCTTCTTTCTTGTTGAATAAATTATGCTTCAAGATTTTTTAAGTCCTTGGATATTTATTTCAGATGACTTATCAAAATCTCTTATCTCATTTCTTCTTCATTTACCTTGATTTTTAAGCAAACAACTTCTTCAGAATTTTTGTTGGGATTTTGAGAACCTTCATTTACCTTGATCAATTCTTCCTTGTGTGACTTGTTTTCCCTCCTTTCTCTTTTTAGTTCACTTAAAGAATTGATTATTTTTTCCTCAATATCGACTTCTCCTTCTTCATCATCTTCTTTTTCATTTTCAATTTCTTCTTTTGGTTCTATCTGACATGATGAGATTATTTCCTCTTGTTCTATATCAACATATTCTTTATTCTAATCAACATGATCCAACTCTTTGATTACAAGAAGAGATTCCTTATAGTAGAGATTATGCAGATTATCCCAAATCTCTTTGGTTAATGAAAATTTTCCCACTTTGAATTTTACCAAATCGGGTAATCCATCTAGGATGACATCCATTGTTATTTTGTTGTTCCCTTTTAATTTATTTTTGGTTGTCGTCTTTAGAGGTTTCTTTGAAACAGTGTATCATGTAACAACTGAGTACCAAACATCATATCCTTGTGCTTGTAGGAATAATTTCATTCTTGAGCTCGTATCTCATAGCCCTTCCCATCAAACATTGGTGTCCCATTATCTGTGCAATCCATGATCTACCTTCCAGTGGTTAGATTGATTCTGAAGGACTTGTTATGATACCAATTGTTGGAATCTTCACCAATACCGAGGGGGGGTGAATCAGTATTGAGCACTTTCTACCATTTTCAATCACAACTTGTAAACATTACATAATCAAAATTTTATCACTTATGCATTCAAGATATCATAAGAATATAACCATAGATACATAGTACACTATAATTTTAAGTGGAAACCTAATTGGGAGAAAACTACGAAACACTTTATAATATATATATCCTGAATATTACAATCACAGGAAGAACCAACTTCCAAAATTCTCCAATGCCAATTGAAAGGAGGCACTAGCCCCTTGATTTACAGACTCTAACTTGAAGGAAGCTATAACTCCCTAAATTCTCCAGCTCCAAATGGAAGGAGGTTCCAATCTCCTTGTTTATGGTCTCCAACCTAAATGAAGCTACAACTCTATGAACTCTCCAGCCCCAACTGGAAGGATGCTCCAACCCCTTTATTTACAAGCTCCAACCTGAAGGAATCTATGACTCCCTATATTCTTCGGCTCCAACTGGGAAGGAGGTTCCAACCCCCTTTCATTGCCCCTTCATTACTCCCTAGAATATAAGTGTGAGACTCAACCTATCACTATTGTTTTCACTAATAAACCATCATCATCAAAACCCAACTCAATTTCTCACTATAACTATCACGGATCATCATCATCAAAACCAAACTCCACTGGTCACTGTACCTGTCATTGATATTGATACATCATCATCATCAAAACCGTATCCATCCCAATACCCACATAAAGCTTATGCCAAGATCACCAAGAGCATCTCCAAATCATGTGCTCAAAATCACCATGATATGCATCAAGGCTATGTGCCAAGATATGCCTCAAGCATGTACCAAAACATCCAAGATATACCTCAAACAATGTGCCAAAGATATGCCTTAAGCATATGCCAAAACATCCAAGATATGCCTCAAACAATGTGCCAAGCATGTGCCAAAATATGTCTCAAGCATGTACCAAAATCTCTAAGATGTGCAACAAACCATAAGCCATGATCTCCAAGATGTCCCTCAAATCATATGCCCAAAATCATCAAGTTATGCCTCTAGTCATGTGCCAAAGACCTCCAAGATATGCTCAAAGCATATATCAAAACTCTCCAAGATATAACCATCAAAACATACATAAAGAAACACCTTTAATCATGTAACAACCTTCTGCATAAGATCTCAGACCATGAGACCTTCTTCATCTTCATAGTAAAGAAGATAGCTCCTTCTTCAACCTTTCCTTCAACCTCGCTAGAAAAAACTGGGAAACTCATGTGACAAGTCTTGTGCATCCTGGGGGGTCCTCGCTAGACACACTATACCTGGCCCATGAGGGTTTTCTCAAATAGGGTTTTTTAGAAACCCTTCTCCTATATGCAGCTTTGAGACTTCTCCTTCACACAACTCCGCTACTTTAGTTTCGCTAAGAGATCAAACACTTTCTTACTTTCTTAATTGCTTCCTTGGTTGATCAAATGAGAGGCTTATTGATGTGTATTTATATTATTCCAAGTAACCCCTTTACTTAAATTTAGGGTCGACCTCTAACTTCTTATTTTCAACAACTTTTCTTCTTTTCTTGATTTTGGGGCCGACTTATAACTTATTGTTGTAACCGTTTAGGGGCTTCTTAACCATACTCCGGGGCTTAATCTTTAAGAAGGAATAACTTCTCAACCGTGAGGAACCAAGTGGCATTCCACCTACCACTGGAAATGGTCTGAATATGACTATCCATCTATAAGGTTCTTGCATGCATTTGCAATGTCCTTCATGTTTTTTTTCTTCAAACAACTTCAAACAACTTCGGGCTTCAATAACACACCTCCGAGGCTTCTTAACCATTAAGCCACTTAACTGTATTTCCAACCATATTTCTAGGGCTTCTTCTAGGCTTCTTCAAAGTGTCTTCCCCTGAGGGCCATGCTTAAAGCTATGCCATAAGGGGACCACTTTAGATATTCCTTCAAATAAACCCATCACTTGTAGGGGCTTCTAAATGTTTTCTAAGGTTGACATCAATAATAACTAAATAACTTCTAGGGGCTTCTAGACTTCTTCTAGGGTTGACATCAATGACAACCAATTTTCCAACACTTTATCCATTAGTCTATGTACCCATGAATCTACTTTGATCGAAACATTGTTGATTGGGATCATTTGGATTTCCCCATGCAACAACTACAAGATCACCTTGAGAAATTGATACAAATTTTGGATTGGCATCGCAATAGATTCTAATTTCCTGTCATTAACTTGATGTAAGAAGGAACTTTGCTCACATTGTGGTGGATAGGATCCATAACATAGTTACCGACTTAACGAGAACTATGACCAAAAAAACCCATATTAAAAAAAAAACCATGAAAATCAACCCCCAAATCGAAAAGTGGTGCTATTGGTAGCACCATCTTTTCAAACAGGGTCAAAATTACAACATTTTTCAAACATGACCTTCAAAACTAATACAGTAGCTCAAAAAAACTTTAAAATTAGCACCTAAAAAAAAGTGACATTACCTAAAGAAAAACTTTTTTTTTAAATGTTAAAATTATAGCTAATTACGACCTAATTGAAACTATGGTCTTGACAACAAATCCCTATGCAAACAAAAAACCCAAAATTGAACCCTAAATAGTCAATTGAAAAATTATTTACCGACATTTTTTTTAATTTATATTTAAAAACAAATAAAGAGAAAGGAGACCCTAGAGGTGTAGACGGATTGGCAAGTGTTGTGTAAATGGAAGGAAATTTGTAAAAAGGAAGTCTCAAGTTTGATTCTCACCCCGATTTACCTATGCCTATAACTATTTCAATGAAACTAGTGTCTATAAACTTAATGGTTAAACACCCTCAGAAAAGAAAACTACTCACTATGTAGCACTATGTAATAGGTGCCCACATACTAAAACTCTTTGTCAAAGTTTTGAATTTGCAACCAATTACATAATAAGCATTTTTGTGAAACATGATAACCAATTCCATCAACTAATTACTTGAAAAGTAATTTAATGGGACAACTTACAAAGTAAGTCCAAAATCCATTGGACACACGTGAACTCGATGCTATCGAAACTCTTGCCCAAAGGTCACATTCAAATCATCATGATGGTTTGACTATAGACGCGAGATCGTCTATGCCTCAATGCGTGAGATGCAACTTTGTTTATAAGGAAAATGCAGGAATTCTTCCTTAATCTTTGACTTAGCACTCCATGAACTGTCCATTAAAACACAATCAGATTAAAGATTAATGCACAAATCCATCAAAGCATGAACATGGTTTTCCCAGTTATAAAAGCATTTTTTGGTATATGATTGGTCAATAAACTCGCATGGCATTCTTTTTTATACTTTTTATGATCATATTTTGTTGGATTTTGTTTCCGATATTTAAGTTATTCATTTTGATATGTTTAATTACGCCGAAAAGGCGTATACCTATTGACAATGGGCACATTTAATAGGTTTTTAGTGTTTAATCAGTTTTGTATGGACAAGATTAAATATTGATGGAATATTCTTAGTCGTCCCCATAAATCAATGGTTGTGATTTCAACCACTAACTTCCTCACTATTATAAAGACATCCGTTTACATGTTTATTTTTTTACTTTTACTTCATCATATTTAAAATTTACTATAGTCACTAGCTGATTGCCAAGTCTGAATTATTAACAAAAAATAAAATTTTATTACAGAGTCGCTTTTTATAGCAACGTTTAGTTTTCTGGGCCAACCGAAACTCATCAGCCACCAATTTGAGGTAGGGTTCCCATTAACCCAATAAAGTGATGGACAGTGGTTCGAGTCACCGTGGCTCTTCGTATATGGCAGATCGCCTGCAAAGCTCGGGCTCAGAATCGTGAAATTGCATTGAAATTCAACTCCGGCATTTCAAATCCGACAATTTCTTCGCCAACCCAAACGGTTCCTCTCATTTGAATTTCGTTTGATTTGAGATCTGAGCCGCAGAATTGTGCATTCTGTTTAATTTGTTGAAACTTTTCGGCGTTCACCGGCCATGAATTTCGTGGCTGTGCTAGTATTTAAATAAAGTTAAAAACAAATTCAAAGCAATTTCAATTAATAAATGTATATAAATAGAAACAAAATATATTTCTCAATTTCTTAATGCATATATTTCTCAAAATAGAACATGCAAAATAGAAACCCCAAATGAGCAAAATACCATCCACAAACACTTCCTGAATATCCTCATTAAGGGCGTTGAATTAGTGAAAAGTGTGAGAAAACCAGCCGTTTGAATATTTTTCATAACCTCAGATATGCCTTTCAATTCCACCCGCTGGAGAAGGAGATCTATGAGTTCCTCCAGATGCCTGCCAACATGTTCCTTGAATTGAAAAATCTCGTAACAGAGCTGAAGAGTCTCGCCATTTTGAAGATTTACGGCCAATTGATGAGAGCCAGAAGAATGAAACAATCTTCAAACACGTGTTCAAGCTCACCAAATATCCCCGTGAGAATGCCATGATGCTTCAACAAATCGGTGTAGATGATCTGCTTGATTGAGATTTTGATGAGGCTCCTTGTAGTTATGACGGGTTGGTAAAGCCTGATTTTGAAGTGGGGTTAGAAGAACAAATTTGGACTCTGCTTCAGAGACATGTCCGTTGTTGGGGTGCACGCTATGGGAGGTGTTGGCAAAACAACTCTGGCATTGGCTCTGTGCAACAATCAAGAAATCAGAGGTGATGGTCTCCAAGCATTTAATAAACCCTCCTTTGTGATAATCAGATATCGATTCCCCATTTGTTGTTCTTGTCACTCTCCCACACCGGTCGAAGTTCACCATGCAAAGTGTTTCCTATCACCTTCAGAGCAATTTGCAGATTCTTACATTTTGCTTGTACCTGTGATTCACACATCAATAAGATCAAGTGGAAATTCTGTAGATGGGAAACCAATCAAACACAAGTTTTGGTTTATGATCGTTCACGCGTTTTGTTTTATGGATTTATATGAAATCAATTGATGGCTCATTTTGAAAAGATGATTTCGGACATTGAGTATATGTGTAGCATATTTTTTATTGGAATATTGATACAAGAATTTGCATTAATGTAAAATGCAATTTCATTTGATGGATTTTTCACTATAAATATAATTTATATTTTAACAGGGTGATTCTTTCCTGGTGTATATTGGACTCAATAATAATAATCAAATCTATACAAAACATAACTCAATGATATATTGTATATAAATAACTTTCCAATATTGTAAGAGGTATATTTATTTGATTAGTAACACAATGAGGTATATTTATTTGATTAGTAACACAATGATATATATTGTATATAAATAACTTTCCAATATTGTAAGAAGTATATTTATTTGATTAGTATCATAATGATATATGGTATATAAATAATTTTCCAATATTGTAAGAGGTACATTTATTTGATTAGTAGTTTATTTGCAGCTCTTGAAATTGATTCATGCTTAAAAACTAATACAAAATAATATTCCAATATTGTAAGAGGTATATCTATTTGATTAGTTATTTATTTGCAGCACTTGAAATGGACTAAACTCTGCCAACAACTCAAAAACAAAAACAAGGTATTAACTTTATTCAACAATGGCAATTCATGAAGTCAAGTAGAGATTATCCCTCATATGTAAAATGATCATGGGTTTCACATGAATCTTATACCCATCCCCTTAGAATAAGAATTTTTCCTAATTTACTCTAAACCAGACTTCATCCAACCTCACAAAAGTTGGCTTGGACTTGGTTTTCCCTATTAGAATTATCTATGTACATCCTTAGCATTTTGAAATTCAAGATATTTCTTATGAATCATCTTCTCCCACATTGTCTCCAAAACTTGCATTGAAATAGGAATAAGATTTTTTGGTATGCCAATGGAAGAAAGTTGCATTAAATTTAAATAACACAGTAAGTGCAAACAAAGTGCCTTTCCAGATATGAAAATGATTTGAATAAATGGAAACGTTTACCTTATTGCTAGTACTAGATAGCAAGCTCTTAGTGCTAGTTACACACCATTTCAAAAATGGAAACGCTTACCTAGTTACACACAATACAATAAGTGCAAACAAAGTGCCTTTCAAGATATAAAAATGATTTGAATAAACCGAAACGCAATTACCTCTAATTTCTTGATCGTTGCCATAGTCGTTTTGCCAAAACCTCCCATACCGTGTACCCATCAAAAGCTCCATCAAGCATAGCATCTGCCCCCATTTATCGAAGCATAATGGCATTCTCACGGGGATCTTTGGTGACCTTGAACACGCGTTTTAAAATTGTTTCATTCTTCTGGCACTCATCCATTGGCCGTAAGAAAGAAGAAAGCCCTTCCGCTCTGCTACGAGATTCTTCACGTCAAGGAACATGTTGGCAGGCATTTAATACTGGAGGCAGTCATAGATCTTCTCCAGCTGGTCGATTTGAGAGGCACATCTGATGTTATCAAAACTATTTTTCACCAATTCACCGCCTTTCATGGGAATGTTCACTTTGGGGTTTTTGTAACTTCAACAAATAGATCTGCTGAAATATTTCAACAAGGCCCGTGAACAGCATATATAATCTACTGGATGAGTTCCTGCAATTAAATCTATCCATCCTGTGCTCTCCTTCAATGTCCAGTGGTGCTGTTACTTCATTGCCCACTTTCCCTGCTTTTAACATGTATCACGTTGCACTGCATTGATATAATTTAATATGTTTTTACGTAATTAGGTGGAAGGAAGCCTTCAGGTTGAAAAGGTCAATGGACTTTAGTACGCCGTTCATTCAACGCGGATTACGTATTTGTTACGTCTCTTTGCATATTGGTTCCATGGCACTTTCCATGAAGTTACTCAGAAGAAAAATCCACAAGTTAAAGTCACTATGAAGAAAAATCCACAAGTTAAAGTTAAAGACTTAACAATCATAGCATGAATTTTAAGATATCGATAACCATATTTATTACGAGTTTTTGTTCGTTATAAAAATTGGACGGGATAGAAAAGATAAACATCATTCTTCGTAACCATCCAAACTACACTGACAATAGCATCATATAATTATTATGATCCCACCATATAATCAACGCGCTAGGGGTGGCGAATCCAGGGAGCGGTCCCCACACCGGATTCTCGCCCCTTCTAACGTGCAACTATTCTCCCAGTAAAACTAGCCTAGAAAACAGCGTCAATCGCTGTTCAATTACCCCGCGTCCAATCTCTAGCCAGTACAACCTTAGCAAGTCAGCCCGCTTCTCTTCCCGCGTTTGAATAAGTTGTCTTATTAGTTATTGGAAGTTATTAGTTGTTGCAGTTGTCTACATGACTGAGTTGTGACCCTTTGCAGTTATTGGCACTTGTCTACATGACTGACTTGTGAGTCGAAGAGTAGTGGCTCGTCACATGTAGGAACCTTATTTGGTTGTTATAGGCCGCTTTCTTTAGGTTTTAATATTTTTAAATAAATAGGGTTTAAATCCCTAATCAGGTTTTAATACTTTTAAATAAATAAGTTTTATATTTTTAGTGATTGATTTGTGTTTATAGGTTTTAATTGAGCACTCACGGTCTTGAACATATTTATCAGTTAATATTATGCAAGGGAGATAATTAAGCCAGACCACTCACTTGGTTAATATTATGCAAGGGAGATAATACATCAACTAGACCACTCACGCTCATGAGTCTCAAGTACTCTCACATCTCACACTCTTTGCCTTAACAGTCTTACATAGATATATAGCAGTCTTCACTCACTTACAAGAAACTAATTACATTTAATGTGTCTCTATCCCTATAACAAATCTAGTTGATTTGATGCAACTAATTACATAATAATAGGGGTCAAAAAATATGCCCAACATCTAAAAAGGAGTGTAAATTGGTTGACATTATCCAACAATCTCCACCTTCAGAGAAATTTACCTAAATATCATTGTCCAATTTATTCATCAGCTATACTGCAAGCCAAGAGAAGTCAAGCACCACTGCAGCTTCTCTAATAAAACCGGTTTCATGATCTCGTCTGTGTGACTTGCTCGAGTTTGGATTTCCTGAGGGGTCACTCCACCTCCAACATGTCTTCCACAACAGTGTTTTGAGACATATGTAGTGATAGATCTCCTTCTATTCAAGACACCTGTAAAATCTACATTACAATTATCACAAACTATCTCCCTGTAACCATTATAGGTGACATTTGTGCTTCTCAAACGCTGAAGCACCCATTTCACTATAGCACCTGAATCTGTCATGTACCAGACAACATCATTAGCATGTGAAACATCTGGTCTTAACCATTTCATCATATACAACAAACCTCCTACTGAACTTACACGAGACATAACCTTTTCTTCTTTATAAACATGACCTATGCTTGAAGAAAACTTATAATGGAAATCAAGAGGGATAAAAAATGGTTTTACAATGCTCATATTGAACTCCAACCACAACTTACCATTACCATCTCTGTGTACTTCTATGCCCATGATTATTTTTCCTGCTCCTTGATCCCTCATCTGAATTGTCCTGTCCACCTGAGTCATTTTCTTACCGATTTTATCCACGCTTCGTCTTGCATCGAGCATATCATCAACAAATAACATCAAGGCTATGAATGTACTATAAACGGTATAGTCATTCCTACCCTTTGAAAAATTCTAACTCACTATGAAGGATTCAAACCTCTTGTATATTTGACTAGGTACCAATAGGCCATACAATGAATTATCCAGAATGGAAACAAATTTACCGTTGCAGTCTTGAATCAACCCTTTTGGTTGTTCCATACATAATATATCTCTGTCAATGATGACCTTGTGAGAATTAGGATCCCACACAAAACATCCATTTATACCACCATCATAACTTGCAGAGATATAAAACAAGCAGGAATTCAGAAACAAAGATTTTAAGTCTGGAAATGATTTACCGCTTACCAGTACCTGCAATTCTTTCTTTCTCTTATGACCTTGATGCTTCTGCCATAAACAAGAAGATACATATGTCACTTCAGATGCCACTTCAATACTCCCTTCCGGCTTATAAAGGTTATCAACCTTTGTTGCCTTCATCACTACTAAACTTCCTTTCGACAATGTGAGTGCTCCACCTTGACTTGTATACTTATATCCACAAGAATCCAACACTCCTAATGAAATCAAATTTGATTTAAGCTCAGGTACATATCTAACATCTGTAAATTCCCTAACAATACCATCGGACATCTTGATTCTAATACTGCCAACCCCAACAATTTTATAGGGAATACCATTTCCCATGAACACTACACCCTCATCAACAGATTGGTAAGAAATGAACCAATTTCTATGTGAGCACATGTGGTGGGAGGCACCTGAATCTAACTTCCATTCTTCTTGATATTGTAAATTTACTAGAAATGGATAAAACTTCATCAGTCATACCTGAATTTGTTACAACCCAATTTGTTTCCTTCGTAGAGTTTTCCTCAAATTCCTTTATTTTCCAGTAGTCTTTCTTAACATGTCGTGTTTTTCCACTTTACCAATGTTTTGCTTTACCCTTTCTCTGTCTTGACTTAGATCGAGAAGAACTTCTCTGATTTTTCTCTTTAGTTCGACCTCTGACCAACATCGCCTCTGAAGTTGAGGTTTCTTGACTAGTTTTTCTCCTCATCTCCTTAGCCAACAAAGCTCCCACAACAGAGTCATAATCTAAAACATATGTTGAGGTAAAGCTAATAGAGGTGACTAGATTATCCCAAGACTCAAGCAATGAACACAATAGTGTAATAGCCTTATCTTCATCTTCAAATTTAACTTCCATAGTAGTCAATTGAACTATAAGGGTATTAAAGGTATTTAAATGGTAAAAATTGTTGTACCTTCTTTCATCTGCAAATTGTACAACTATCTCTTCAAGTAAATCATGCTCTTCAAGGAAATTGTCATATATAGACTTTCCATCTTGCTCCATAAGCCTGATGTTGTATCCTCTCCTACGATATTAAACAAAAAATCAATCGCCAGACATACAAGAATGGTACTAAGAGATTTTTCATCCAGATCTTCCCATTCCTCATTTTTCATAGTCATTGGTTTCTTTGTCTTGCCTGCCAATGCCTTTTGCAACTCTTGTTGCACCAGTAAATCACGCATCTTGAGCTTCCAGAGTTCAAAGTTGTTTTTTCCACTGAATTTTTCTACCTCAAATTTCAAACTTTGAACCTTTTTCATTAGCACAAACTCCCAATACCACTGCTGATGAACTAAGCTTTTTGTTATGAGGGATATATTATAATTCAAAAAATGGAACTTTAAAGTATGGTTCAAAATTAAACCAGAAAAGGTTTGAGCAAAAAGAATATATATATATATATAAACCTTTTAAGAACACTCAACTTCTCAAACGAATAGACATCCACCTTAATAATAATGATATCCTCCCATTTATAAAATTTTGTGTATCAGAAATTCGCTTTCATACTTCTTGAGCTCTTTGCAAATATCGAGTTTTTTGCATAGTAAAACTTCAAATTAAATAACTTTCAAATATTTTTCAATGGTTATCATACCTCGTGAAAAAAAAACTTTCCACGAGACATGTCCATTGTTATCGCTTCACCTGCAAAACATAAAGAACGATGATCTACTAGTATAGTGCTTGTCCCAGTATCGCGCCTGACCCGCTGCAATGGATGTGAACTATGCCTTCCAGCCTGCTATACTTTCATCCAACAACCGACCTTTTGAATCCTCTATGTGTTTCTAACAATTATTTTTCTCCTTCACTTTCAGATCCTTCACTTTGAGCTCTGATACCACTTATTGATCTGCAACAAAAGAAAATATAGAACAAGATACAAGCAAATGAGAAAACATAGAATTGACACTGTGTTTTTACGTGGTAAAACCCTATACAGGGAAACATCCATGGGACACTGATATTTGGTTAATATTATGCAAGGAAGATAATACATCATCGAGACCACTCATGCTCATGTGTCTCAAGCACTCTCACATCTCACACTCTCTACCTTAACATGCTTACATAGATATATAGAAGTCTTCACTCAGTTACAAGAATATGATTACATTTAATGTGCCTCTATCCATATTCTAAATCTAGCTGATTTGATCCAACTAATTACAGAATAATAGAGGCCATAAAATCTGCCCAATATCTAAAAACGAGTGTAAATTGGTTGGCATTATCCAACAACATCCTCATAACTTAAAGGCTTAAACTTGTATTTTATCTTATTAAGTTAAGCTTTCATAGACAAAATAAATATCATCCCTCTAAAAAATCATAATTTCTATTTTATTAGAGAATGAATATCAAATTCTTTAGGCACATAAAGAATAATACATAGTAAAGCTAGTATAAGGGCATATTATACTTGAGTACAAAGAAGCTTCCATTTACAAGATTTAAATTAGTAATGTACATGTCATTTCTTGTCCTTTAAAAAAGAATGATTGATCTTTCCCTTTTTCCCCTTCTTCATTTTAACTTTTTTCCACCTTTCTTAGGAGTCACGATAACTAACTATGATTTAGAAGATTGGTCCCGGATTCGACATCGAGACTAAGCTTAGATTTTTAAGCAATTTGTTGAGCATCTATTTTCATCTCAGATGGCACCTCGTCCAACGACAAAACAATAGGAAGGGACTCCAAGAGAAAATCACACCATCCGCACTTGATGGCTCATAGTAGATGACCTCCCTCTGTTACCAACCAAATAATAAACCTCCAATATTTATAGAACCGGTTTGGCTAGGTCCATGACACAACCTAGCTGCCACAAGGGATTCGATATGGAGCATCATAATGCCTCTTACCTCAATCAAAATTCAACAAACCAAATATATATATACATAGAACTTGATTCTTAGAAGGTACTAGTTCCTTATTTGAATTGGAGGTATCAATTTCATGATGTCTTTTCATGCCACTTAGAGGACCTTGAACAACCACAACCTCTCTCGAAAAGGAAAACCTTGCATCTATTTCTTCCACTTTATCTCTCGAAAATGGAGTGGATTCTCCAATCAACACATTCGGTTGTTGATTTACTTCTTTCAGATCAATGTCATTGGTCGAGTACTCATTCATCTCATTTGGATCAATGTCGGTATTTGAACTTGATTCTCCGAAAAATTTCATCTCTTTGATTTTGGTTTTGCCCATTTTTTCCCTTGGAGGATGAGCTTGGGCATGGGGACAAGTAGCTTATAAATATCCTATAATGATGACATATCTTGCACCTAAATGTCATGTTCTCATAATCCAAAACTTTTATGAATTTAATTTTTTTTTCCATTTGAGAATCATTTTGTCTAATGTCATGTTCTCTTAATCCAAAACTTGTGTGAATTTAAAAAAAAAAACATTTGAGAATCATTTTTTCTAGAAAACCCCTACTAAGGTTATTAAGGTCTATCTCAACACGTATACATGCATATGTACATAAACACATTAAAGCTCTCTCAAGATCTGATTTTTTTTTCCGAGAAAAAAACTGTATATTTTATATTTCATAAAAGCAATCAAAATATACATAGAACAATCCTACTATATCAAAAAGGAGTTTTGTAGGTTCCATATACACTCAAGAACCTTTCAACCAATAAGAAAAAATTAGATATATTCTTTAGCATATACCAAAGACTAACCAAAATGAGCTAACAACACATCAAAGAACTCTTTAGAAATACAATTATTGTTCATTAAAACAAAAAAGGAACAAGGCCTCTCTAGAAATTTCCTCTGCATCAAGCTAAACCTACCATTCAACATTCAAAAGTGAGGGTACTTCACTTCTGGGATAACCTCCTCGCCTCATAATTCTTTGCAAACCAACAATCCTTCTTGTAAAGCTACCACCTCCTTGGAAAGTGCATCAGTCGTATGATTGAATTCTCTGTAAACATGTTCCATAGTAACAAAGTCATATGCTTCTTGTAACTTCGTTATTCTATGCTACCAAGTTAACAAAGATAATATGACCAGTTGTGCTTTCCCTTTGAACCAATCCACTACTAGTTTAGAATCACCAAACACCTGTATATTTCTGATACCCATGTCTCATGCAAAATTTAATAGCACCCAAAGTGCTATCACTTATGATCGGTTATTGGTGCCTAGCCAGCTCCAAATTTTAAATGGAAACAATGATTAAAAGTAAAGTATAATACAATTCTAGCTCCACATCTACTAGGTACCCCCTCGCAAGCACCATCAAAGTAACCCCAAGCTACTGACAAGTTGAAAGAAGGAGCTCTAAGAGGCATGAAAACCTTTCTAGGATCCTCCTTCTTCTTTTATCTAAAGGCATCTCGAATCTTATGAACTAGTCTAGGGGTAGCCTCTCTTGTCCTCAAATACAACCACATTCATATGCAACCAAATACCTGAGATAACATAACAAGGGAGATCCTTGAAGGTTTTGACATATGGATTCGTGATCTAGGACTTGAGACATTGAGTTGTAATGATGATTGATTCCATGTTCCTGGAAAATTCAAATATCGTAGCACCTCTTGCCAAACCATGATTGCAAAAGAGAATAAAACTAGAAGGTGGTCCACTTACTCCTCTTGAACCTTACAAAAGATACACCTATTAGGTCCTTTCCAACCACACTTTTGAATATTATCCCAGGTCAAAATTCTCTTTGTCGGCACCAACCACATGAATGTACACTTCTTCAAGGGGAATTTCAATTTCCAAACCAATGACCACTACCATGTGTTGTCACATGTAAAAACCCCAAATGAAAGAGCTTCATAACCCAACTTTGCAGTGAGAGAACCAATTGCTTTGTTCCAGGACCATACTAGTTCATCCCCAATATCATTTAGATATTGTGTTATGTGAGAGAAGTAGGATGTATGATCTCCATTTTTCTACCAAGTCTCCGTGAAAACCTAAGTCCTCCGAAGAAGCTAATTATGAAGTCATTTATCCCTAGCTCCCTACACTCCTATGTCATCTAGAGTTGTGACTCCTCTTTCCCATAAGATATTTTTCAGATCTTCCCCATGGGTCTTCCCCTATCCTGACCCAATCTCCTCTACCAATGCTCCAAACCACCCATCGTTCTAGCACAAGAAAGGCTCAGACTAGAGATTTCCTTATATTAGAAGCCCCTTTGATATATTTTGGTTCTACCCCAATCCACTATTCCACTATATAATCCTTGAGATATTTCTTCTTCATAATATTTCCCCATAGTCCTTCATTGAAAAATAGTCTCCACAAAATCTTCGTTGTTAGTGCTTGACCAAACAAGTGGATGTTATTTAGACCCCACCCTCCCCCTTTTTTTTGTTTTTCCAAAACTTTCCAACTAACAAGTGGGATTCCCTCCTTCTTTTTACTCGTCCATAGGAAACTATAACATCTATTTATTATCTTTTCTAAAATTCTCTTTGGCACGTGCTAAGGAGATCCAGTAGATAGGAATTCTCTTGAGTACAACATTTAGCAAAACTAGTGTTCCACCAATAGAAATCCACCTATAACACCAACAAGTTATCATAGCTTTGATTTTCCTGCAAAGCCACATCCATTGTTCCACTCTATAGTCATTTGGTTTCAAATGATATCCCAAATAATTTATACCATTATCCAAAGGTTCTGAAGTACGAAAGGAGTATTGGTGAACGATCCGAGATTCCACTTTAGGGGACAATTCATTACAAAGGATTATAGATTTGTTATCATTTATTTCCATCCTAGTCACCAAACAAAAAGTCTCCAAAATGTGCTTATAATACCTCCATTCTCTTATTGTGACATCCCTAAATCAAAGAACATTTTCAATAAATAACAAATGTGTTAACGTTTTTTGTCTATGCTACCATAATTCCTTTCACTGAACCTTCAAGTCTTGAAAAAATAATTAACATACTCAAACTCTCAGCTATAAGAAGAAACGGAAAGGGGGGAAAAGGGAAGCCTTGTCTCAACCCCCTTGAGACTTCTAAAAATCCAAAAGGAGTGTCATTAATGAGCACCACAAATGAATTTGATGACACACAACCCAAGATCGAATTTACTATCGTTGGCCTCAAGCCCATTTAGAGAAAGACTAGCCTGAGAGAAGTCCAATTGACTTTATCATAGGCTTTAGCAAAATAAAGCTTCATAACAACAGTTGGCAACGTTTTTTTCCTAATGGTATGCAAACCCTCCTGTGCTGACCCAAATGCATCCAATATTTTTATGTTAAAGAGAAAACCATATTTTCCCTCTGAGATAAAAGTCAACAAGACCCCTTTGATTCCGCTAGCAATTATTTTAGCTATTACTTTGTAAATGAGGTTACAAAGTGAAATAGGTCTGAAGTCACCAAAGGAATTAGGGTATAACCTCTTAGGAATCAAAGAAATAAAGGTTTCATCGAGATCTCCCGAGATTCTACCAGAGAGTATTGACTCCTCCACAACCGTAAGAAGCTTTTCTTCCAAAAGATCATAAAAACCAATATAAAACTCCATTGTCTAACCGTCCAAACCCGAACTCTTTGACTTTTTGAAACCTGCTAGTACCTCCTTCAACTCCTCCTTTGTAATTGGGGCTTCCATCTTGTTGTACATTTCTTGATCAAAATACCTAGGTAATAGGAAAATCATTCTTATCTTCTCAACCATGTGATTCTCCATTGGTTATTTGAAAAGTGTTTGCAATAAGCCATCCCAGCGAACGACATTTCTTTGAAAGATCTAATTTTATTTCCATCATGACTGTCCAATTCCCAAATGGTATGTGCTTTTCTGTGGACAACAAAATTGTGAAAAAACTTTGTATTATTGTCCCCTTCCTTGAGCCAAATGGCTCGACTTTTGAACCTCCACATGGTTTCTTCAATGGCCAAGAGATGATGTTTCTTTTATTATAGTGCTTTGAGATCTTCGTGTTATTTAAGGGTAAATACCCCCACCATATTCTGGGAGAAAAGTATAGCTATATTCTCCTCAACCTTTAGCAAATCAACTTGACAAGAATCCATTTTATTTTTTTTCCAATCTGCAACGAGCTTCTTGATATGCTTCAAACTTTTTGCAGATTGAGACATTGCAGTTTCACCTAAAGCCAGGTTAAAACATTCCCATTTATCATAAATAATCCTTCAAAAATCCTCCTTTCCTATCCAAGCATGATTATATTTAAAGGGGCGTGGGGGTTTCTCATCATCCTTTTCAAGTTGAAGAAAAGTTGTATCATGGTCTAAAGACCCACCCACTCCTATCGAAGACCTGTAAAGTTCAATTTCCTCACCACACGCTCTTCCAACAAAAATATTTCTAAACGATTTGAAACCCCCAATGTGCCACTTTGACCATTCCTTCAAGTCAGATCCACGAGAACAAGTTCTATGTCAACAAGTTTAGATTCTTCAAAGAGATGTACAAAATATTATGCTAATGGATCTTTCCTTGCTAAATTCCCCCAAACCTCTCTTGAGTATATTTCCAAATTTATATCACTACCGAGAATAAGTTTATCCTCCATCAAATTCCCTTGATCAATCAACAAGTCCCAATATGTCCTTCAGTCCACGTATGGCCCACATAGATTAAGAATTTTAAAAACATTTCCCAAGTCCTTTGCTTCCCCTTCTAGCATGATACTTGCATCAAGGAGATTGGTGTTTAAAAATGGAAAGTATGAATTCCAAGTCATTAACATCCTCCCAAACATTATACCAACAACATCTATTGTGCTAAAAATCCAATTTGGAAAGAGAGTTGACAAAGTTGTGATTTCCTTGTCCCCTGAGACCATTGTCTCATGCAAAAGAATAATATCAAGATTATATAGTAAGAAAAATATTTTGAGGGCTTGTCTCTCGCAGGCACCACCTACCCCAGCTCTCACATTTAATGATAGGATCATCATGATAGAACCATTCCATAGGGATTCCTAGCTTTAAGTGACTTGGTTATGGTCAATTGTTTACCTTGTTGGACCTCCTTCGACGCCTTATTTTTGTCTTTGCAAATAAAGGACATGCGACCTTGGTGAGATGGTGACTTCAAATTGGGAGCTAGACCCCCTTCAACTAACCCTTCAAGTACTTTGTGCTCCATCTGCCTTGGTAGTTTATGGGAACACTATTGATAACGGGGTGAGGAAGGATCATGTGGATTAGGAGCAGTAGAGGGAATCTCTCCAAAGTCTTGAAGAACAAGAGAAGCATAGGTATCATTCCCTTTCAAATATTTGCCTAAATATGTTATATTCTTATCTACTTCCACAAGAGGGGGCGTAGGATCCTCCAAACCAAGGAAGTGATATGATTCTTTTGAAGAAGATATAGAATTCGTCTCCTTGACAAGAGAAGAAAAGGACTTTAACTTACCTGAATTCGTTGGTGTGTAGACTCTTTTGGAAGCTTATGTCTATCTTTGTCCCAAGGATGCTAGTATTCATAAGTCCTCTAGGACTGGTCATCCATCTCCTCCCCACTCTCTCTCTCTCTCTTGAACTTATGTATATGGAACTCTGACCTTCTCGTTAGTGAGGGAAATATCTCTTTTCTTTACCCATCCTTTCCTTTCCTTCAGAAGATCCATCGAGATCGCTGCAATCCCACCTTAGGTGCCCTATCTATCGACAACCAATACATCTTAATGACACCTTCCAATAGTCCAGGATCTAAGAAAAAGAATTGAACTTCCAAACCACGTCTAGTTCCAACAAGATACCTTTGCTAATATCCATTTCGACAAGTACTTTTTCCACCCTTTTATCTTCTCATTACAGGTGTTGCTCGTCAAAAGAAATGACATTTTCTATGGAATTTTCTATTGACTCTAGTATCGGACCTTACTAGAGCTCCAAGGGTAACCCTAGAAGTAACACCCATATATGTTGAATGACAAAAGGTTTAGTTTGAGGATCGAAACTCGTGTTCCACTACTTTAGGAAAAAACTAGATGGGCCCCAAATCCAAGCCCTATCTAGTATTTCCTAGAAGAATTGAATTCAAAACAAATATAGCATTTGACCAAGATGCAAAAATGTGAGATATAGCGCAACAACTTCTTCCAACTGGTTTCTAACAAATAAACTAAATGTCTCCTTGAAACAGTATTTCTCGTAAACTTCTCGATGAGGGCCAAATTGGATAAAGTATCTACCCTCTCTAACCCCACATCAAACCCTGTCACTATACTCACTCTATCAACCTTATCCTTGCTACATTCTTATTTCGCCAAGTTTGAAAACCATTACTAGGGGAGTCAATAGTGCCCAGAGGTACTCCAATATCAAATCCTTCTTTGATTTTTTAGTGTGTCTTCAAGACCCGATTGAGGCCCCTTAGATCAGTTTGTACTCTAATGGATTTATGCCCCACTAAATTTTCACCACTTGTACTATCCATGTTTGTAGGGAGGATCATAGTCTCATCTCAGACCGCATTATTGAAATCTATGGATCATCTCCATATCTCTCGAACCTCCTAATTTGTGCGAAAATTTGTGGGATAATCCCAATTGTCATTTTCATCATAGTCAACTAAATATTCCTCCATAACTGCTAGCCTTCGGACTACAAAAGAGAAAACTAGGGAAAATAAACCTGTGGGAACCCTATGACTTCTCTAATTTTGATGCCTCAAGCTACTTTGCAAAATGTTGACATATCTCCTTCCAGAAAAAAGTTGTGAGTGGTCCCCATCGTATCTTTAGCACCATCATGAATCAAGCACGATGAAAGATATTCCATTGATTGTTGATATCTTATAGAAATCTCCTATTTTTGTTTTTCGATCTTCAACCCATGAAGGCAAAGAATCCTGGACCGTTCCTTGCATTGTTGCAATCATGTTGAAGTTTAGGCCCTAAAACTACCTGCAGAATCCCATTATTTCCATCTTAGGTATCCATAGTAGTTTGCACCAACTTCCTCCTACATAAACCCTATAATTCTATAGTCGCATCATCCTATGGAAACCCTAAACCCTATAATTCTATAGTCGCATCATCCTATGGAAACCCTAAACCGTATAATTCTATATTCGCATCATCCTATGGAAACCCTAAACCCTAGAATTCTATAGTTGCATCATCCTATGGAAACCCTAACCACACAAGCACAAACCCTTCTCTCCCTCGCACAAATAGTTATAACTCTATTATAGCTATGTAGCAAAAACACATAGAAAAATGATAGAATGAAACCATCCACTAAGCTTCTGATTTTGAGACATTACTTTGTCAGTATCCTAATCATAAATCACTCCTCTATTCTTCTATGAGATGATGATAAAGAACACATCGAATATAGACTTCATTATTTGTTTTTGCTAAAATAGCTTGATGAATGCCAAAAGATGATCTGATCAATTTACAAATCTGGCTAGCTTATGGTATTGGTGAAAATCATCGTGGCTAAGATGGAATGTAGCCTACTTAATTCTCATTTGTATATTGTTTCTCACATCAGCCCCCCTTGTGAAGGTAATGATTCAATCGGGTCAATTTTCTAGCTCGCTGCTAAAGACCAAATGCTCAAGAGAACTCCTTAGACAATACAGAGATCAATCTTCTAATGATCAACAACTTTCTATGATAAGATCCCTCTATCATCCTCTTGCAGAAACCATATAATTCTATGGTCTTGACCTCTTGTGAAAACCCTAGTCCCATCCTCCTCCCCTCTCACCCTATAATTCTACGGTCGTAGTGTCTTTTGAAAACCCTAGTTTTGTCCTCCTAACTTTCCAAAGTATTTTTAGTATCCTCAAAAACCAATAAATACAACAAATGTAATGAGAAATCAAGAACACGAACCCACATTGGAATTCTAATAATGGACATAGTGTTAGGATCAAAATCTAGAAACCAATGGCTTATAAAAAGTCATGCACTTCCCTAGAACCACAAACCCTCCTCTAACCTCTATTGATAATTGTTAGGCGGAAATATTGTCGTTTAATTCCATTGTAGTAATTGCCCAACTATTTAATTTGTTAATCCGAGGTTCATAGGCTTACGAAGCACACACACTATATATGCAGGACTGAAGTAGAAGTAATCTAATCTAAATTGTTGAAATGAAATTAATCTAGGAAAGCATTGAAAGACTAACTAGGAAAGCAGGAAATTAATCTAGGAAAGCAATACAACATGTGAAGAGTTTAATGACAAAAGACATATGTGAGCTCACACAATATATCAATCTCAAATTATATTACAAGAGTCAAATGACAAAGCATGAAAGAATAACAAAGCTAAGAATCAAAGTTAAAAATCTCCTTCTCCTAATACAAGACCAAATTATGAATTACATGATCTCTAACTCTCAAGCTAATCCCCCAATTATGAATAACATTATGATCCTCATGAAGAGAGAACACTCTCTCATATACATGAGAGTCTTGAAAAGTGTCATAATTACAGATCCACTATTCTCTCAACCATTCTCAACTAATTTCCCATTATTAGAAGATATGATCCCTTCAAATCCTCCACACATCTCTCACATATCTTAGATAAGATATGCCATCCAAATATTCCATGATATTCTCCTTTGAATATGCTTGAATGATTGTCCCAAATATTCTTCAAATCTTCAAAGCTTGAAGATGAAATTCGAATTTGAGGCTCGGTGGTAATATTTGACTTTGTTGAAATCTTCACATATGCCTGCGCACATCATCAAACTCATCCAACCTTGATATATAATGAAAATATGTTATTTTTCTAATATTTAATCAAACATTCACTTATAATACTGAAATGAATACAATGGAAAATAATAAGGAGAAACCCAAGTATCATTATGGAAATGGTATGATAAAAGGTTAATGGGATGATGAAATATAAGGAATGGTGAAGGGAAAATATGATATAAATGTGACATTTATGAGGCCCAACATGCCCCCCAACTCAACTTGTTGCATGTCCTCATTCAACCATGCATGGATATTATTAAGAACTTTTGGCATTTAAACTATGGCTTTGATTGATGATGTCCTTTTAACAATGAATATTTCCAAGATTTGAAATAAAAGAGTAGCAACATGTGTAACAGCATGTGAAATATGTGTAACAACATGTGAAATTTTCTTACGGTTGGTTCTTGTGTGACAACCATGAATACAAAAGATGTTGGTTCTTGTGTTAACAACATTCATTTCACTTATTTATTTTCTTGCTGCAATAATTTATTCATATACTCACTGGAAATAATAAGCTATCAATGTGCATAAGAAAGAATCACTGTGTATAAGAAAGCCTTTTCTTTATCTTTATGAATCATGTCAATATGTGTATCAATCGAAATGAAATAAAGTGTTCATTGGAAAAGAAATGTTAGTGAATCATAAATGGAATGATGAGATGGTAAAATGGAATAATGGTAATGAATATGTGGTGAAAGAGTCCCCCCCCCCCC
>ML791968.1:711546-751685 GCA_009831015.1 Picea engelmannii | reverse complement strand
ACCGTTAAATTTGACGTGAAAATTTTCGGCCGAATAATATTTCGGCCGAAAGTAATATTTGTTCGGCCGAAAAATTGCCGCTAGAAATTTTGGAGACCCGATTGTCACGAAAGTGTTACCCAGCTTCATGATTTTACCCCTAATGTTTTATTGTTTGCAGATATGCAAATTTATTCAATTACTGTTACGGTAAAATTTCGTTGTAACAACATGTAAAATGTTGTTGTACCAACATGTACACTTTTTGTTGTATCAACATGTTGTATCAGTATGTTGTATCAACATGCTATAATAGCATGCTGTAACAACATAAAAAAAAAAATCTGTATCAGCATGTTGTAACAACGAAAATTTTCGCTGTAACAACATGTAAAATTTTCACTATGTTTTATTTGTCTACAATTTTTTTTTTACTGTGTTTATTTGCATGTCAAAGGATGGACACAAAGACATTCATTCCTGAAATCAAAATCATTCCTATTTTCTGATCCTCGCTATCGCACGAAGCGTGGAGGAGAGCATACTTATTTTAGGTAAAACAAAATCTGAAAATTAAAACCTACCTACTCTATGCTAAATGGAATTAGAAATTAGTTACATGTAGGCAAATTTCTAGTGGAGCCAAGTGCACAACAGTAACAACAATATGTTTAGTGGTATTTTTCAAATGAATAATGGAAATATTCGAGAGTGAATGAATCTAGTTGTTGTGACTGCAAAATTTCTAAATAAAAATAAAAAAATGGAGCTAATCGAGTACTTACCTAGAACCATTGCTCGATAATGCTTTCATAGGTGCATTTTTCCTCGCTCGGATCTTTTTGCAACTCCTCATTGTCCTCCTCAAGTTCCTCAGATGTTGATTTCTCGTTCGTTTCTGGAGGAGTATTTAAGCTCTGGGCTACTGTCAAGATCTCCTCTTCCTCAGAAGAAGAAATCCCAACTTTCGCCAGGATTTGAGTGAGTTGTTCCAAGCTGACACTCATGCTTAAATCATATTGCAAAAGGGGTTCTTATAGCACCCAAATCAAAATAAAATAAAATAAAACTGAAAATCACACTTGCTGAAACACATGAAAACCTCTTCACAGTTGCAAAATCAAGCATACTTGTTGAAATTGAAATCACTCTTACGCTTGTAGGAATTGAAATCTACATTTACAAGAAAAATCAAGCTAAACCTCAATCCATCGTGCTTCCCCGATAACGACGCCAAAATGTTAGGCGGAAATATTGTCATTGAATTCCGTTGTAGTACTTGCCTAACTATTTAATTTGTCAATCCGAGGTTCGTAGGCTTACGAAGCACACACACTATGTATGTAGGACTGAAGTAGAAGTAATCTAATCTAAATTTTTGAAATGAAATTAATCTAGGAAAACATTGAAAGGCTAACTAGGAAAGCAGGAAATTAATTTAGGAAAGCATTGAAAGACTAACTAGGAAAGAAGGAAATTAATCTAGGAAAGAAATACAACATGTGAAGAGTTGAATGACAAAAGACATATGTGAGCTCACATAATATATCAATCTCAAATTATATTACAACAGTCAAATGACAAAGCATGAAAGAATAACAAAGCTAAGAATCAAAGTTAAGAATCCCCTTCTCCTAATACAAGACCAAATTATGAATTACATGATCTCTAACTCTCAATCTAATCCCCCAATTATGAATAACATTATGATCCTCATGAAGAGAGAACACTCTCTTATATACATGAGAATCTTGAAGAGTGTCATAATTACAGATCCACTATTCTCTCAACCATTCTCAACTAATTTCTCATTATTAGAAGATATGATCCCTTCAAATCCTCCACACGTCTCTCACATATCTTAGATAAGATATGCCATCCGAATCTTCCATGATCTTCTCCTTTGAATATGCTTGAATGATTGTCCCAAATATTCTTCAAATCTTCAAAGCTTGAAGATGAAATTCGAATTTGAGGCTAGGTGGTAATATTTGACTTTGTTGAAATCTTCACATATGCCTACACACATCATCAAACTCATCCAACCTTGATATATAATGAAAATATGTAATTTTTCTAATATTTAATTACAAATTCACTTATAATACTGAAATGAATACAATAGAAAATAATAAGGAGAAGCCCAAGTATCATTATGGAAATGGTATGATAAAAGGTTAATGGGATGATGAAATGTAAGGAATGGTGAAGGGAAAAGATGATATAAATGTGACATTTCTGAGGCCCAACAATAACTAGCATGATCATATAACTAAACAATAAAAAAATAATTGAAAAACAAATATCTCACATTTATTTGTCCAAATGGAACAATGATGATGTAAGGGGGCCAATACTCATTAAATATGTAAATAAAGGAATATTTTTCATATAATGAATGTAGATGTGTGAGCCTCAACTCTCTTAACCCTTAGAAATTTCTGCAAACACTTCCCATATAATCCTTTTTTCAAACAATTAGCAAGAGACTCCATCAGAATATGGAACCTGAGGATTTTCAGTCTTAGATGTCAGCTTTATCTTTGGACGATGGGGCAGGATAGTATCGATTCTAAGAAAACCATGAAAGCTCAAACCCTAACCCACTAGAAACCCCAATACATTACCTTTCAGTGTATTGGAGAGCTCACAAATTCCAACGGAAGAACCCTTGGCCCACAAAATCCTACCGCTCTGCCTTTCGTTCATAAATCCCTCTCGTAGAAACTCCTCACCAACCCTGCTTTCTTTGTTGTTACTATCATCACCCCACCTCGTTTTTTTGGTTCACTACTACCTCTATTTTTTGAAAAGAAGCCCAGAGATGGAGGAAATGTGTGTGCCTCCAGAAAATATCACCCCTAGATTCGACATAAAGACTGAGTTTAGATTTCCAGGAAGTAACAATTTGTTGAGCATATATGGATGACGCCTCGTCCAATGACAAAACAATAAGAAGGCACTCCAATATAAAATCATAGGCTCGTCTCAGCGCATGATGGCTCATAGTAGACGACCTCCCTCCGTTACCAACTAGATAATAAACCTCATGGGTTTATAGAACCGGCTTAAACGGGTCGGTGACATAACCTAGCACCATATGGGTTTCCATACGAAGTGCCATGATGTATCTGTCGTCAATCAAAATTCAACCAACCAAATATCTGTATAGATAGGGAGAACTATACCTTTCATGGTTTAATTTTTAATATAATAATTTTAATTTAATATCAATGAGAGGAAAATTTATTATTGTTTCTTATATATCATTTTTATAGTTTTAATTTTAAATTTTTATTAATTATATTTATATTTTCACAGTTTTATTTTTAATATATAAAAAATAAAATATTTGTTTTTAATTGATCCTCAAATATACGAATTTAAATAGAACATAGTAATAATCAATGATGTTTTTCATTTTTATTTTCGATAGAATTTCATCTTTCCTAAAAACATAACAATTATTAATTCTTTATTTGCAAAATTAAAGCTTAATAGAAAGTCACCATTTCAATAGAGCAAAGTATCATTGAATAGACATAAGCATTGCATCCAAGTTTAAAATTCACTTTGTAGATTTTATAGAATAGAGTAGATTTTTTTTATTTATATTTATTAGAGAGTTTCAAAACTAATAGACCAAACATTATAGAAAAATGCATTTACAATTTATAATAAGGGTTGCATGGCAGCTCATTTCATTTGAGTGGGAAAAGTCTTTGTCAAAAGATAATTCATATCATAAAGAAAAATAGTATTATTGTTTATGCAAAGACGGCAATTATAAGAATAAAGTAAAAATAATTAGCATAAAAGTTTATAAAAATAAGCAAAAAAACAAATTGTTCAATGTGGAGTAAAATTTAATAAATAAGTGAAATCTTCAATGGGAAGGTTAGCATATGTGGGAAGCAATGTAAAGTGTTTATAGTAAAAACAATTAGCATAAAACTTTGTAAAAATAAGCAAAAATGTAAAGTATTAACGTGGAGTAAAACTTAGTAAATAAGTGAAGTGTTCAATGAGGAGGTTAGTGTATGTTGTAAGCAATGTAAATAGCTGAAGTGTTCAATGGGAGGTTAACATATGTGGGAAGTAATGTAAAACGTTTCGAGGTTAGGATGGACTGGAATCAATTCAAAGTGTCCACACACATATAGCTTCCGCACCTCCGTACAAGTATATCCCTGCATAGCGAACAGTTAGTCTAATGGTTGTCAATGTTATCAATAATAGAATATTGTTATGCATATGCATATTCTTAACAAAATTATTTTTATGTATATACGTATATTAAAAATAAAATAAAATTATTAATTTAATAAAATTTAATTATACATCTTCAGTACACACATATAGACCGTGTAATATTCTAGATATAAAAATGTATGTAGAACAAAAATAAATAGCTAGAAATGGAAGATGAACAACAATATAACCAGAACAACACCACAATAATACAAAATGATACTAGAAGAACACCAAAATGAGCACTTTGATTACTAAGAGCAATGTTCACTTGCCTCTTCGAAGGGGAAACCTCTAGCAGATAAAATCTCTATTACAATAATATCCAAGACAAGAGTTCTCATACCCTCGACTCCTATTTATACTAAATATGTCTATCAAAAGAACCATCTAGAGGAAGATCCTTCTAGAAGCGAAAGTGTCTATTAGATCTTCTTACATTGCACTTATTATTCCTTATTGCTAGGCCTTATTAATATTGACCTTTATTACATGGAAATATATTATTCTACCTACGTGAGGGGTTAGGTCCCTAACATGTCCTCCCCCTTAAAAACAAACTTGTCATGAAGGCTTGAGATGGGGAAATTGTTGCATAATGGTAGTTGGTTCCCAAGTGGAATCTGTTGGAGTTGTATCTTTCCACTGGACTAACACTTCCTTGATGGTTCACTGACGCAGTCGATGCTCATGCTGGTCCAAAACTGCTTGTGGTTGTATCCAAATGGAGCCTTCTTCGTGAAACTTGGAAAGGTTGGTTTGATTTTGACACTTAGTTCCAATCACCTTCTTTAAGCAGGAAACATGAAAAACAGGATGGAGCTTAGAATGACTGGGAAAAGCTAACTGATAGGCCACCTGTCCCACATGCTTGAGAACAGTATAAGTACCATAAAATTTGGGCATGAGTTTCTGACAATGTTCAACCTTGAGGGAATTTTTGTTGTAAGGTTGCATTCGACGAAACACCTGATCCCCTTCTGCAAATTGTCGTTCAGAGCGACCTTGATCTGCTTGTTGCTTCATGCAATTCTGGTCCATGACCAAATTCTCTTTGAGGGTACAGAGAATGGCCTCTCAAACTGTAAGTGTTTGGTCAACCGCTTCGACCTTCCAGACACCTAGAAAATATGATAGAACTGAAGGTGGATTTTGTCCATATACCGCTTCAAAAGCACTCATGCACGTAGTTGTATGGTACGAAGTGTTGTACCACCATTCAGTGAGTGGTAACCATTGAGCCCACTGATTCTTCCTTTTTGATGCAAAACACCTCAAATTTGTTTCCAAACATTTGTTGACAACTTCAGTTTGACCATCAGTCTGGGGATGATAAGATGTGTCGAGATGCAATTGGGTGCCTTGTAGTTTGAACATTTCTTGCCAAAAATTGATGGTGAAAGTTGGATCGCGATAAAAAACAATAGAATGTGGCATGCCATGAAGCTTGAAGACCTAATCCATGAAAAGTTGAGCCACAGTGGATGTTTTAAATGGGTGTTGAAGAGCACATAAATGATCATACTTGGAAATACGATCAACTACCACCATGATGACTGATTTATTGCCCGATTTAGGTAAGCCTACAATAAAATCCATAGAGATATCCCACCAAATAGTATGTGGAATTGGAAGCAGTTGTAGTGTACCAGGAGATTTGATTGTTTCTCCCTTGTTGCATTGACACACATCACATTCAACCACAAAATTACGAACATCCTATTTCATACCCTCCCATAAAAAAGAACGTTCGAACTAGTCATAGGTTTTGGTAAACCCTGAGTGCCCAGCTGTGGGTGTAGCATGAAGCTCAGAAAGTATCATGGATTTAAGTTTTGACTGTTTACTTAAATACAAATGACATTTGTATCAAATATCATCATTGACCCAAGAGTACCCTGGGGAAACTGGAGAATTGGACTGCAATTGTTGTATCAGATGCGAAATTTTGGGATCGTGTAGCCATGCTTGGCGAACAACTTGGATCCAATATGGTACAATGAAAGAGAGGGAAAAAATGGACCCTTCATCTTCATATTTTACGGAAAGTGCATCAATAACCACATTGTCTTTTCCTTTGTTGTAAATGATATCATAATCATATCCAAAGAGCTTAGTCACCCATTTTTGTTGGTCAGGGGAGGAAAGTTGTTGTTCCAGAAAATACTTGAGGCTTTGATGATTTGTCTTAATTTGGAAGCATTTCCCCAATAGATAAGGGCACCAAAGATCCATGACATGCATAATAGCCAACATTTCCTTTTCATATATTGATTTTCCCAAATTTCTCTCAGACAGTTGTTTGTCGATGAAGGCCAAAGGTCAACCCTCTTGCATAAGTACAACACCAATTCTTTTCTCGGAAGCATCACATTCCAGAACAAAGGTCTCTGTGAAATCAGGAAGGGCTAGGACTAGAGTGGCGCACATGGCCATATTCAAGGTTTGAAAAGCCTGAGCAGCTGTTGGAGTCCAAGTGAAAGAATTCTTTTTAAGGAGTGCAGCGAAAGGTTTTGCAATATTTCCATAATTCTAAAAAAACTTGCGATAATAACCTGTTAAACCCATAAATCCCCGCAATCTTTTAAGAGTCTTTGGGAGAGGCCAATATTGCATAGCTTCAATCCTTTTAGGATCCACCCTAACATCAACCTTGTCAACACGATGACCCAAGTACTCGACTTCTGAGGCGCCAAAAGCACATTTAGATTGTCTGAGGAAGAGGTGGTGTTGAGAGAGTAGATGGAGAACTCAATACACATGATCAAGATGGGTTGTCCAGTTTTGGTTGTAGATGAGGATATCATCAAAGAAAACTAAAACAAAATGACAGAGAAAAGGACAGAAGACATGATTCATGAGGCTCTGGAAAGTGGAGGGAGCATTACACAAGCCAAAGGGCATGACCAAAAACTCATAGTGGCCCTCATGAGTTCTAAAGGAAGTCTTAGGAATGTCTACCTCTTTCATATGGATCTAGTGGTAGCAAGAATGAATATCAAGTTTAGTAAAGAACTCGACACCACTTAATTAATCCAAGAGGTCATCAATGATAGGAATGGGAAATTTGTCTTTAATGGTGAGTTTTTTGAGGGCGTGGAAGTTAGGAAACATGCACCGAGAACCTTCTTTCTTAAGGACCATGACCACAGGAGAAGAGTAGGGGCTCGTACTAGGGCGTATAACACCTACGTTGAGCAGTTCTTGAACCATTTTCTCAATTTCATTTTTTTGGGAAAAGGGTGACGATAGGGAGGAATATTGGGAGGAAGGCTTCCTGGGACAAGGGGAATGGAATGATCATGAACACTATGGAAAGGAGGGAGTCCCTCGGGAGTGGAAAAAACCACTTGATGTTTAGAGAGGATGGCTTGGAGTTCTTGCGCCACAGAGGGTGTCTCAGTTTCTTGTATGGAATGGAGTTGGAAAATAATACCAGAATGACCTTTTTTGAGCAATTTTTCCATGAGATAGGAACTAATGATCTCCGGGGAGCCAACGGTGATTCCTTGGAACTTATATTGTTGGCCCTCTTGATCAAATTGCATGGTTAATTCCTTAAAATCCATGAGAATGGGACCCAAAGTCCTTAACCATTCTACACCCAAAACAATGTCATAACCACCCATGTCGATAGCAAACATATGAGATTTTAAGTGGTAGTCACAAATTTGGAGATGCAGATTTTCACAATGCCCTCCACATTTCATGGACCCACCATTGGCAATCATGATTTGGAAATTATTTACTGCATGGATATATAAATTAGTTTCTTGGGAAATGTGGCAATGAACAAAATTATGGGTGCTTCCACTATCAACAATAATGATGACCTTCCTATACTTGATGTAACCAATTAGCTTGAGGGTTTGGGGAGTAGAGAAGCCAGTGAGAGCATTTAGGGAAATGACTGGTTCTACTTCAGGAGGGTCTAAGGGAGGGGTTATGTTAGTGGGTTCAGGTGACACAGACACAAGGGGAGACTCAACATCCTCCAAGATGGCCATAAAAATATTTTTTTCCTTACACTTGTGTCCTGGAAAATATTTGTCATCACAATTATAACAAAGGCCTTTGAGTTGGCGTTCAACCATTTCGGCCCTGCTCAATTTCTGGATCTTTAGTGGAGTAGAAGGAGGAGTGGGAGTTACTAGTTTAGTGCAAGGAATAAAGTAGGTTGACGCAGGCACGCGCTCGCAAGCACGCCCACTCACAAGATCTTCTCTTTGACTCGGCCCAAAGAACTCCAACGTTCCTCCTATTTCCCTGTCGGGAAATCTGCACCCATAGAACTTTTCGTGCGATCCCCTCTCTGGACTCAGAGGATCAGACTTTGTGACTTCACGAGGTCAGTGGTCAAGCATTGTACCCTCGAGTCCCCGAGACCCAATGACAGTCAACGCTGACCTTCCCCTCTAATTCGAAACTTTTCTTATCGCAATTTTTCCACTTGCGATATCGAGCAACTCGGTACTCCGACTCCCAAGTCCCGATATGTCGAAACTATGATGCACGCGTGAGTTGACTTATTCAACATATTCCCTCCATTGACATTTCGGATTTTGCGGTATCGCGAATCCTGATGCAATGTTTTCGACGCTTCTCATTGCGAAACTCTGATAACTCGTGCCACCTGTCCACCACTATGACTCATGTGGCCTGACACTCTTCTCGTACCCATCGGGATATCGCGTATCGCAATATCGCGATTCCTGTTGCTATGTTCATGGAGTTCAACCCATGAAACCCCAATACATGATTTCACGTGTAAATCTGAAAGCCCCTGTGGCTCGGATCAATGGTCCTACTCCTCCTGAGCTTTGAAGTTTTCAATTCCTTCGCTATATCTCCCCTGCACCTCCACAAGATCTAACGGCTCATGGAGATTCATAGATTCTCCTCGGAGAATACCGACCGTCCGTCCTTCCTTGGTGATTCCTGCGAATAACCAAGCATTCCTTCGTGGAACTCGTCCACCTGCGTGCAAACTTGCAACGCCTGTTTAAACACTTCAAGGAAAAAGCTCCCTGTGCTTCTCTTTGAGTATTTCTCGAAGGTCCTATACGTCCTGAGCTTTTCCCAACTCTGAATCTTTCAGAGAACCTTGCACGCACTCCTTGCAGCAACCTTCAAACACTTTCAAGTACTTGAATACTTCGACTCTGCGCACACCTGCAACAACAGTCCTTCAACTCTCGCTCAGGTTCGCAACCCTGAACTTCACTTGGCCTACACACTCCTTGCACAACTCCTGTGCCCAACTGCACTACTAGGTGAATGAGAACAAAAGTTAAACTACCTGAGCCCTTTGTCAACGCACTCCTTGCGGACACTTCGACTGCACTCCTTGCAGGAACTCCTTGCTCAGATAGAGAAACAATTGGAACTCATTCCTTCTCCCCTTCAAACTTCAACTCAAACATGAAATCATATACACAACATATAAAGTAAATGTATAACAGGAATCAAACATTCATGAGCATATCATTCAGCATCAATACATAGAGAACAAACACAAAACCATGAATTTGAATCAATATCTTCTATTAATTCAAGTATCTATACATGGGTGTTTTTACACATCTCTCTGCATGCTCTTGCTCCAATGCTTCTAACTTCAATAATGTTACAATACACAATGAGGGTGTTTATATCCTGTTTCCCTCTTGTGCTTTCAAGCAGTCTAATCTAGAATTAAATTCTATCTACCTGCATTAACTATTATAAATGCCTCCTACCTACTAAGGACGAGAGAAATCCGCTCAAGGTCCATTTACATTATACAAGTGCGCTTCATTAAATTGCTACATTTATGTTCGCGCAACAATTCCAAGGTAAATTTCAAAATTTGTGTTGGCGCTCATCCAGCTATCTTCCGCTTCTGCGCTGGCTCGTTTGATGTGGGAAATGCTCCTGCATCATACTCCCTCCCTTGAAAAAATTTCATGGGCTCCTGTCCATGAGCTCATGCATGGTCTATCCATGCTTTTGGATCTCTGCTTCAGCCTCCCAGCTGGCATCTTCAACTGGATGATTCTTCCACTTGACCAGATACTCAAAGTATTGCTTTCGCCTGGTCCTCTTGCTTACTCTCTTATCTAGTATGCACTCCATCTGCGACTTCTCTGCAACTGGCATCTGCTTTGTCCACTGGATCACTGGCTGTTCAGTTCCAGTCCCTGCTTCTCCAGCTTTATATGGGTACAAATCTGAGATATTGAATATCGGAGAAATTCTGATCCAATCGGGTAATTCAATCTCATATGAATTCGCCCCAAATTTTCTTAAGACCCTACATGGCCTGATTTTCTTCATCTTCAGCTTGTTGTATGTTCCTCTCAGGAACCTTTCTTTCCTTAGATGTACTAGAACCAGATCACCAACCTCAAATTGAAGTTGTCTTCTATGATGATCTACCCTGCGCTTATACTCCTAACTTGATTCCAACAGTCGCTCCTTCACCTGGATGTGAAGTTCTTTCATTTCTTCTGCGAACTCTTCTGCACTAGCGCTCCTAGTCCCAGTCTATTCTAAATCCTTCAGTTCAGAAATTCCTCTCGGATGCATGCCATAAAAAACCTGAAATGGACTTTGTCCTGTGCTCCTATTAACTGAGTCATTATACACAAAATATGCCTGTGGTAATATGTTGTCCCACTGGTTGTGGTGTTCTGTCACCAAGCTTCTCAACAAGTCTCCCAGACTTCTGTTGAACACCTCTGTCTGTCCATCTGTCTGAGGATGATAAGCCAAACTAAATTCCAAGTTAGTTCCCAGCTTCTTCCATAAGGTCCTCCAAAAATGCCCTATGAATTT
Organism: Picea engelmannii; assembly: GCA_009831015.1. Classification (NCBI taxonomy): domain Eukaryota; kingdom Viridiplantae; phylum Streptophyta; class Pinopsida; order Pinales; family Pinaceae; genus Picea; species Picea engelmannii. Next base: position 740,639 of record ML791968.1, on the reverse strand, counting down.
TGTATCTCGATCCGAAACTATACTTCTCGGCAATCCATGAAGTCGAATGACCTCTTTGAAAAACAGGTTCGCAATGTGAGTTGCGTCACTGGTTTTCTGACATGGAATGAAGTGTGCCATTTTGGAAAATATATCCACTACCACAAAGATTGAATCAACACCTCTTTGTGTTCTTGGCAACCCCAATACAAAATCCATGCTTATCGCATCCCATGGCCTCTCTGGTATGGGCAATGGTTGATAAAACCCTGCATTCTGCTTTCTTCCCTTCGAATGATGGAAAATTATGCACCTGTCTACAAATATCTTGACATATGCTCACATTCCCGGCCAAAAATATGACTCGTTCAACTTCGCGAACGTCTTGTCGTGACCAAAGTGCCCTGCCAATCCTCCACTGTGTTTCTCCTTCAACAAGTTCTCCCTCATGGAGCATTTCGGAATACACAGTTGATTGCCCTTAAACAATAATTCTTCCTGGATCATGTACTCGGCCCACTGGCTCCTGTCTCTGAGAACTGGATTCTCGACTGCTTCATATGCTTCCCAAAAATATGGATCATCTGCATACATGTTCCTGAGATCATCAAAACCCAACGTTTTGAATCTGAACTCCTACAACAACAAACACTTCCTGCTCAAAGCATCAACCACTTTGTTAGCAGTACCAAAAATATGTTTTATCATAAAAGTGAAATTCTTCATATACTCAACCCATTTGACATGTTTCTGATTCAACTTTTCTTGTCGAGTCACAAACTGCAATGCATGATTATCACTGTACAATACAAACTCTTTCGGGATCAAGTAATGCCTCCATTTCTTCAATGCCTATATGATAGCATAGAACTCCTTATCATAAGTGGAGTACTTCAATTTCGCTTCATTCAACTTCTCGCTGAAATATGCTATTGGCATGTCTTCCTGACTTAAGACTGCCCCGATTGCAAACCCGCTTGCATCGCATTTCACCTAAAATGTCTTCTGGAAATCCGGCAACACCAAAACTGGTTGTTCCGTAATCTTCCTCTTCAACAGATTGAAACTTTTCTCAACCTCTTTGGTCCAGTGAAAATATTTGTGTCTTTTCTTCACTGTATCCATCATTTCTGCACTGATTCCACTGAAATTCCTGATGAATTTTCGGTAGAAACTAGAAAATCCATGAAAACTCCTTACCTCAAATACATTCTTCGGTGATGGCCAATTCTTAATTACCTCCACCTTATCTGGATCCATCCTCAACTCATTTGCTGAAATAACAAACCCCAAGTAAATGAGCTCTGTCTTCATGAACGAGGATTTCTTCATGTTTATCAACAACTTCTCCTGCTGTAATTTCCGCATCACTGTAGCCAAATGCTTCAGATGCTCTGCCACTGTTTTACTGTAAACCAGTATGTCATCCAAATACATAATGAAAAATTTCCCGATGAACTCCCTCAAGACTTCGTTCATCAACCTCATGAAGGTACTTGGTGCATTTGTTAAGCCAAACGGCATAACAAGCCATTCATACAACCCTTCAGTTGTTTTGAATGTTGTCTTCCATTCATCACCTTCTCTCATGCGGATCTGATGATAACTGCTTTTCAAATCAATATTTGAAAAATATTTCGCTCCACTCAAGCAATCCATCAGATCATCCATCCTCGGCAATGGAAATCTATACCAGATGGTTATTTTATTTATCTCCCTTGAGTCAGTACACATCCTCCAGCCTCTGTCTTTTTTCAGACTGAGTACTGTTGGAACAACACATGGACTCAAGCTTTCCCTGACCAAACCTTTGTCCAACAACTCTTGGACTTGTCTTTTAACCTCTTCATTCTCTTGCGGTGTCAATCTGTACGTGGCTTTATTTGGTAAACTGGCCCCTGGTATGAGCTCAATGTGATGACTGACACTTCTAATCGGTGGCAACGAACGAGGTAATTCGTCCACTATGATGTCATCGAACTCTTCCAACAATTCTTGAACTTCTTCTGGTAAATTATCCACCCTTGTGCTAGTCAGAACAATCTTCGGTTTTCTGACCATAATAAACTGTGGATCCTCCTTCTTCTTAACCTCTGTAAGAAGTTCCTTCCCACTCATGAGAAGTACTATGTTGCTTACTTCCGGTTTCACCTCCTTATCCTTAATCGGAAGCAACATGTGTGTCCTCCCATTCTTCTCTAGGGTGTATGTGTTCATTCGCCCATCATGAATCACATTTCTATCATATTTCCATGGTCTACCCGGCAATAGATGACAAACATCCATAGGAATGAAATCACATAAGATCTTATCATTATATCCTCCTATCTTGAATTCAACCAAGCATTGTTTAGTGACAGTTACCTGGTGTCCTTTCTGTAGCCACAGAACTCTGTATGGGCTTGGATGATTAGTCGTCTCCAACTCCAGCTTCTCTACCATCTCTGTAGATACAAGATTATCCATGCTACCACTATCTATGATGACCTTGCATACCCTATCCTTGGTCTTGAAAGCAGTCCGGAAAAGTTTGGTCCTTTGGATTGAACTCTCCACCTCTGTCTCAGGTGTCAAAAGGACTTTTCGCATCATGAGCGATCTTCCGCCTTCAGCGTCTTCTTCCTCAACATCCTGTCTCTGCGCCTCGGCGATATGAGCTTCTCCAATGTCCTTATTTTTATTTGGACACTCGTAAGACTTGTGCCCATTCTTTCCGTATGTGAAGCATGTGATTACTCCACCTCTTCCTCTTCCTCTGCCTCTAGTATGAGGAAAAGTGTTGTTGTCAGCATAATCTCCTCTCTGCTCATTATGCTGTCCTCTTTGTTCAACATATTTCTACCCTTGCTGTGAGGTTCCACCTCTCTCTACTTTAGCCTGAGGTTTCTTCCAGTCCTCCTTGGGCTTCTGGTATCTGTTCTAGGCAACTAATTTGCCTCTGGGCTGACTTCTGCCTCGGCCCCTCTGACTTTGCTTTCGACTCATCTTCTCTTCCACTTTCAGAGCCATCTGATAAGCATCTTCCACTGTTCAGATGGTTACCATGCTCATCTCATCCTGGATATCATATCTCAGGCCATTCATATATCTGGAAACTTTTTCATCATCGCTCTCCCGATGACCTACCCTGATGTTAAGTTTATAGAATTCCTCAATGTATTCTTTCACTGTCATCAACTTCTGTCTCAGGTTCTGCATTCTCCTGAACAGAGAAATTTGATAGTCCCTGGGGATGAATTTCGCCTTCATCTTTGCGATCATCCTGTCCCATCTCTTGATCTTCTGCTTTCCCTTGCAACATTTGTCAGCTTGTAGTTCATCCCACCACAATGCTACATGTCCTTTCAATCATGTGACAACATGCTTGACTTTCTTGTCTTCCTCAACATCTTCGTAGTCGAAGTATGTGTCTAGAGATCTAATCCAATCTAGAAGCTCCTCTGCATCTAGATTCCCTTCGTAAACTGGAATGTCCATCTTCACTCTTGCACCCATCCTTGCAATAGCTCTAATCAAATGCTCGTTTGATGCATCTTCTGCTACAACTTACTCTTCATGCTCAGCCTCAATTTCACTTTCGGAATCACTCAGATCCCCTACACTGGCTGTGCGTCTTTGCGCTGTCTCCATGTATTCGAGTCTTTCTCGAAGATCATGCATTTGTCTCTCCATGACTGGGTCCATCATCTTCTTGCCTCTTCTTCTCGGAATTTCCCTATCCTCTGGATCGGGTGATTGTCTATCTCTCCTTGGCGGCATAGTGAATTCTCTTCTCTGCTACAGAAATAAAATAATCTTTCTGAGCTCTGATACCAAATTGATGCAGGCACGTGCTCGCAAGCATGCCCACTCAAAGGATATTCTCTTTGACTCGGCCCGAAGAACTCTAACGTTCCTTCTATTTCCCTGTCGGGAAATCTGCACCCACATAAATTTTTGCGCCAACCCCTCTCTGCACTCGGAGGATCGGACTTCACGACTTCGCGAGGTCAGTGGTCAAGCATTGTACCCTCGAGTCCCTGAGACCCGACGACAGTCAACGCTGACCTTCCCCTCTAATTTGGAACTTTTCTTATCGCAATTTCTCCACTCGTGATATCGAGCAACTCGGTACTTCGACTCCCAAGTCTTGATACGCTGAAACTCTGATGCACGCGTGAGTTGACTTATTCAACGTCTTCCCTCCATCGACATTTCGGATTTCACGGTATCGCAAATCCCGATGCAATGTTTTCGACGCTTCTTGCTGTGAAACTTTGATAACTCGTGCCACCTGTCCACCACTCTGACTCCTGTGGCCCCACACTCTTCTCGTACCCATCGAGATGTCGCGTATCGCAATATCACGATCCCTATTGCTATGTTCACGGAGTTCAACCCATGAAACCCCGATACATGATTTCACGTGTAAATCCGACGGCCCCTGTGGATCGGATCAATGGTCCTACTCCTCCTGAGATTTGAATTTTTCAATTCCTTCGTTGTATCTCCCCTGCACCTCCATAAGATCTAACGACTCACAGATATTCGCGGATTCTCCTTGGAGAATACCGACCGTCCATCCTTTCTTGGTGATTCCTGCGAATAACCAAGCATTCCTTTGTGGAACTCATCCACCTGTGTGCAAACTTGCAATGCCTGTTTAAACACTTCACGGCACAAGCTCTTTGTTCTTCTCTTTGATGATTTCTCGAAGGTTCTATACCTCCCAAGATTTTCCCAACTCTGAATCTTTCAGAGAACCTTGCATGCACTCCTTGCAGAAACCTTCAAACACTTTCAAGTGCTTGAATACTTCGACTCTACGCACACCTGCAGCAAAATTCCTTCAACTCTCGCTCAGGTTCGCAACCCTGAACTTCACTCAGCTTGCGCCCTCCTTGCACGACTCCTGTGCCCAACTGCACTACTAGGTGAATGAGAACAAAAGTTAAACTACCTGAGCCCTTTGTCAACGCACTCCTTGCAGACACTTCGACTGCACTCCTTGCAGGAACTCCTTACTCAGACAGAAAAACAATTGGAACTCATTCCTTCTCCCCTTCAGACTTCAACTCAAACATGAAATCATATACACAACATATAATGTAAATGTATAACAGGAAGCAAACATTCATGAGCATATCATTCAGCATCAATACATAGAGAACAAACACAAAACCATGAATTTGAATCAATCTCTTCTATTAATTCAAGTATCTGTACATGGGTGTTTTTACACAGATCTCTGCATGCTCTTGCTCCAATGCTTCTAACTTCAATAATGTTACAATACACAATGAGGGTGTCTATATCCTGTTTCCCTCTTGCGCTTTCAAGCATTCTAATCTAGAATTAAATTCTATCTACCTGCATTAACTATTATAAATGCCTCCTACCTACTAAAGACGAGAGCAATCCGCTCAAGGTCCATTTACATTATACAAGTGCGCTTCATTAAATTGCTACATTTATGTTCGCGCAACAATTCCAAGGTAAATTTCAAAATTTGTACTGGTGCTCATCTAGCTATCTTCCGCTTCCGCGCTAGCTCGCTTGATGTGGGAGATGCTCCTGCATCATAGGGTTTTATGTTTTAAGAAGAGACAACTTGTTGTTCTTCCTTATCTCTTTTAGTAGAGTCCACCCAACTCTAAGGTCGAGCCATGAGGAAATGAGTACGAATCTCATCCTTGAGGCCAATGATAAAACATTCTTAGAAAAAAGCATCAGACATTCCCTCTATACGAAAATCGAGCCTCTCAAAAGAAGCTATAAAGTCTTCCATGGTGCCATATTGTTTCAACTTTGTCAAACGACCTAAATGGTTGGTGTCAGTGTCAAAGCATTCATAAATCTCTGCCACAAAGTGTGTCCAAGCCACATACCCTTGGCAGGCATTTTTTATCGATTTCCAATGTTATTTATCTAGATGGAGAATACCATACCAAAGTTTGGCCAACTCATCTGTAATGCCATACAAAGAGAAATAATGTTCCATTTGAGTTACCTAGCCAGTGTGATCTGATCCATCAAATTTGGTCACATCCACATGAGGAAGGAGGTCATGATGAAAGTTATGGGGTTGAAAATTCTCAGAATGAGAGGAAGTTTCACCTTCGGTATGCAAAGGTGGGTCAGATACGGGAAGATCTGCAGGGATATGCAGCTTGGCACAGATCATTGTAGTGGCAGATTCAATATGGGTAGTAATGTATTGTTTGATCTCATCTTTGAGTTCCGCGATTGAGGCTATGATGGAGGAATGCATCTTTTGATTGATGGTGGAAATATTGGCACTGAGTTGTCGCACTTCTTGTTGGGTTTCTGTGAAATTAGAGAGCAAGGTAGTGAAACAAGCTTTCAAGTCTTAGCTGTGGGTATAAGCCATGATGACAAAGGAACACGAAATGGGTTATGGGTAAAGTGTATCACAACTATCAGGGTGATGAGTGGAATCCAATGGGGTAAAGCTAAAATAAGGGTGTTGGAAGGGGGTCGGGTCCACAAGAATATTGTTTTTGCTTAAAAATGACAAGTATGACTGTGATAAGGGCGAAGACAGAAATCCAATAGAATATATCTCAAATAATGGTGCGAATAGGATCCATACTTTTTTTTTTTTACTTCTGTGGAGTTATAACCCAATATGAAGAATACTGCAGTGATGAAATTCCCAAATCCTTAACAGGAAGAAATGTGTAGAAATTTCGCAACTTGAATGCAGGAGACATAGTTGTGCCGCAATATATCTTGTTTGTTTTGCTTTTGTTTCCATCCCAAGGGTTAGGTATTCAAGGGTTCTACAGACAAGTTTTTTCCCTGTGCTATAGCTCTCTGATATACGTGCAGGGTCCAACAGTAGTACTCGGCCCAATATCTCAGGGAAAACGCTAAGGAGGCTAGACCATTCCCTCAGACGTACTACCCGACTACCCAGGTACTAGAGAGTATCTTCCCAAGTGCTCTTTTCAGTGACACTATAACAGTCAGGCGGCCAATCGGTTTATCTGTGGAGGGCTTCAAGAGATCTATGTCGATCCATATACATGTGTTGTATGATGCACTACCAATCGAAGGGGTACCAATAGGGGTTACAAGGGTGGCCAATAGATGTGAGCTTAAGTACCACTTGTATTTCCTGCGTGTATGAATCCATGACCACTGTTTTATGCGCTTAACAAAAAATCTTTGTAGCTTAAAGACGTCAGAATACATCTCTACCCTGAAAAAAAATTAACCCACAATTTTCGGCTGAGGAAGGTTCTTTGATACCACTTGTAATATTCTGTATATAAAAAAGTATGTAGAACAAAAATAAATAGCTAGAAATGGCAGAGGAACAACAATATAATCAGAACATCACCACAATAATACCAAAATGATACCAGAAGAACACCAGAATGAGCACTTTGATTACTGAGAGAAATGTTCACTTGCCTCTTTGAGGGGAAAAACTCCAGTAGAGAAGAGATCTATTACAATAATGTCCAAGACAAGAGTTATCATACCCTCGACTCCTATTTATAATAAATATGTCTATCAAAAGAATCATCTAGAGGAAGATCCTTCTAGAAGTGGAAGATTCTATTAGGTCTTCTTACATTGGACTTATTCTTCCTTATTTCTAGGCGTTATTAATATTGACCTTTATTACATGGAAATATATTATTCTACCTACGTGAGGGGTTAGGTCGCTAACAGTCTGAACATATATAGCTTCGCACCTCCACAAAAGTATATCCTTGCACAACTGTTATGGGAAAAACTCTAATAGGGATCCTGCTGAATACACAGTAAAATTATCCCTAGGATTAGCCTAGTAATCCTAGACATAAGAGGGTTTAGACTCCTATGATTTCCCTAGATATAGATTCAAACACATGGATTCACAACTAACCTAAGGAGTGGTGGAGATTGCATACATTTCTTTGTAGATTGTCCTTTGTATATCCTGGATGTTGTAGACCTAAAACTCTAGTGCTAGGATCCACAACCTGCTTCTTGCACACAAAATACAAACAATACCTCTCTACCTCTCTACTTGGGATTAGAATCCAAAATCTAATTTGATTCTAATTATATCTATAAAAGGATGAATCAAATTTAAACATTCATGAACTAAAAACAAATGACATGGACGAAAACTAATGATCTATTATATTATCATAGAGAACTTACATCAAACATATCTTAGTGATGATGACATTATCCCTTGACTCCTTTCTCCTAGCTTCTCCCTCCTTCTTGGTAAAACTAAGCTCTGTGTCTTCTGGTTGTGATGGATAGGACAAGCACCTTTACAAATGGATAACATAGCAATACTTATGATTCCTTCTCCCTTTCCCAAGGCTTACCTTTGTTATATAGTTCTTTGGAGGAGGCTTGGGAGAGCCTCTAAATCCTTTATATGCCACTAGAGACTCAAATTTTGTGAGTTCCTAAGCCATTGCCAAGAAGATACAACTCATCCCTCACCTATCTCCTCATAATTCTTTGAATCTAAAACTTTCATGGCTCATCACTTTTTGAACACTAATGATCTACGAGGTTCATCACTTTTTGTCCATTATGTTTCTAGCGATGATCTCCAAAAAGAGCTCAAATTTTAGGAAAAACATGCATTTTGGTTTACATCTTCTTCTAGATTTTCTTCTGGCATGTAGGGTGGAAATTAAGGCTATAACATATGCCCCCTAATGTGTGAGGTCAATAAAGGAATGGATGTCTGAAATAAATTAAAATAAAATAGCGTACATTTGAGGCAACATGAGAAGAGAGAAAAGGAGTGTTGAAAGTCAAATAAGTCTTGCAATAAAACACCAAGGATGAGATCATATATAGACCATCCCTTAGGTAGACATAATCATACTTTGAATGAGCATGGATACCAAAAAATAAACTGCAGATCCATGATATGAAATGCTAGACCATGGCCGTGAAATAATACACAATGGACCCATGTCATAAATAATACCATAGCCACAAGACAATAGAATGTGGATCTACCAACACAATCATGAACATAATCATATCCACCAACAACTACAATGTGGATCTATGACACAACATATAAATATTAGGAAGACAACGAGAACTAAGGGAAGTTCCCCCAAAGTCTTCAAAGTACTCATATACAAGTGTTATACTCCATTGAAAATCGAGAGGGGATGCTGTAAATGAATGATATGGTCCCAACCCAAGGTATTTGTCCCTAACTCCGATGGTACAAATATACAACATGTGAATAAATGAGTTGATGTCGAGCATGGTAGAAACCATCTGATTATCAGTCATTGATGTATATTGTTAACAGATGAAAGGGGACCCACTAATGATGAAGATGGACCCTAAAGTACCTAGTACAATATAGCGAGTGTGAATAGAATATATTATGTCAAACACTAGTAGAAACGATCGATAATGATTTAATGATGTAAAACCATTATCGATCATGAGGAGGCCTACCACTGAGGGCTACAAGCTACAAGGTATTAACTAGTTTTTAGATCCTTTTCCTAGATAATGTGCTAAAGTTCATAGGAAGAGATTCGTCAAAGGAGGGCCTTGATGTATCCCCCATCAATCAACATGAAACATACACCAAGAGGTGATGTGAAGAGAGAGTATCACTAAGTACAACTGACATAGGGATGGCCGACTCAGAAAGTCAACAAAACAAGATATGACCAACTTAGGCTCAGACTTCTCTTGAACATATAACACAACACAATGATGACTTGATAGCAAGACACACGAACTAGACCAATATAGTGCAACAATGAAGGAGAAATTGAAACACTATCCATAATGACTGGAAGAGTAATTAGTCATAGGAGTATCTCTGACCCATATTACCGGGATGAACCCTAGACAAGTTGAAACCCAACTGTATGATGAGGACACAAATAGATTCCATGTTCAAGGGTGACTCGACTGACACTACCATTTTGAGAATAGACCAATGGTGAAAAAAACCCCACTCTTTGTTTTTTGGATTATTTCATCCTTCATGGTTTAACGAACATGAAAGAGGAATAGAATTATGCTCGATATGCACCTTTTTTGTGTCCTTTTACGATTCCAAAAAAGAGGTAAAAGTGTACTCGATCTCCTTCATGGTTTAACGAATCACAAGAACGAAATAATGATTGATCCATATTTAGGAGCGGAACGAACTGATTAACAAACTGAATATGATAAAACCAAAGATAGGAAGAATAAAACAAATATCCAGTGAACAATATCTTCTATTAAATAATGAAATAGGCTGAAACTATAAAACTGCAGAACTGGAACTTTCTCAAATGGTGGTAGTTATATTTGAGAAAAGATGTGGCTACTACACGCATCTGTTTGAGCATAATAGATTAGAATGAGGCTCCAGAGGCCCTTTTCATATTACTCATGAATGCCAAAATCATAGACATCCAAAAACCTAACCCTAGAAGGTGAAACGCCAAATTTCATGTGGGCCCTATGGGTAAGTTGGTGTAATTTGGTACCTAAACTTCCTAGGGTCATAAATTTTTCATACGACCTCTGTTTTAGGAGCATGATAGCCTGTTGGAAAGATATTTCAGAGAACTACACATTCCTCCATTAGACTCTGACTCCGTCTAAATTCTAGCTGTGGTGAGTCAAAAAAACAAGGTTTAGGACCCCAAAACAACCCTGGAAGTACAACAAGATGTGATGACATGAAAACATACAAAATAATCCATTTGGATTAGGCGAGAGGCCACCCATATCCACCTGGAGAATGTGTGAGGCTTCAAACTGTCCCAAAATTTTATAACTCACAATTATAAAGCAGTACAGAAAGACGTGTTGAATCAAACATGGACACGAGGAGCTAGTTGGAATAGGTGGGTGGCCACCAATATCCACATAGATCAATCCTCCCCCTTTAGGAAGCAATGGTCTCCATTGCATTGAGTTCCCCCATCAGGTGAGGAAACTTCTACTGTATTTGGCCCCGGGTGAACCACTTTCCTTGGTGTAGGATTTTCCCTGCCTTGACAACCCGATAAAACTGGATCTGCTACTGGTGAGTGCCCTTGACATGTGCATCCACTATCTAACAGATGGATGCTTGTTCCATGCAGTTAGGGTTGATATCTATTGGTTTCAATTGTTCAATGATCTTAAAGGTGTCCAATAATGATGGAAAATATGGCCAAAGGAGGTCCACATTGAATACTGGCTGCATACCAAGGAAGGGTGGAGTATTGAGATCAAAATAATTACTACCCATAGCCTTGGTGATAGTGTAAGGCCCATAGCGAAGTGGAAAAATATTCTGATGGGGCCCGATGAGATGCTCCTTCTGCAAATGTAACTAGACATTATCACCAACCTGAAACTGGTGTGGTACCATGTGTTGATCATGGTGTTGCTTGTACTTAGCATTGGATTTTTGCAAAATCTCCTGGAGTTGTTGGTGGATTTGTTGAATCCGCTCAATGAATCTAGTGGCTTTGTCGATCGTAGAATAATCATGGGAAGAGAATGTCTTGCAGTGGCAAGAGGAAGTGAAAAATCAATGGGTCCCAAGGGTTAGAATCCTAGATCCATCTGAAAGGGGCTATTGCCGATGGAACTATGGAGAGTCCTATTGTAACTATGTTAGACATATGGGAGACTTTCATCCCATGTATGGGATGCTTAGAATTGTACATGCGCAGGATATGCTTAATCATCCGATTAACCTTGGTTTGGCCATCGGTTTGGGGTTGGAAAGTAGTGGATTTTGTGAGCTTGGTGTCCAATAGAGACCAGAGACTTGACCAAAATGTGTTGAGGAACATGTTGTCTCGGTCAGAAATGATGGTATGCGGTATCCCAAAGTGGACCCAAATGCGTTCGAAGAAGAGATTGACAGTATCTATTGATGTGACATTCTTCTTACAGGGTGTGAGGATGGCCATCCTCGAAAATCGATCAATGACCAAAAACATGCAATCATTTCCGTGCTTGGTGGATGGAAAACCATACTTGTAATCCATGGAGATGTATTCCCACAACTTCTCAGGAATATGAAGAGGGGTGTATAAGCCTTGATTCTTGATGGTTGGCTTGGAAATGGCATAGGAAGTGCAAGATCTGATATACTTATTGATGTCTTGTCGAAGTTTTGGCTAATAAAAATGTTTCTGAAGAACAACCATAGTTTTATCTACGCCAAAATGTCCTGCCACCCGACTATAGTGGGATTCCCAACTCATCTTTGCACGCTCTCTTGTAGGAACACAATGATGGCCAAGGTGACATAAGAGTTCATTGTGAATGTGAAAATCAGTGACAGTGGGGCCTGTACCCAAGAGTTGATATGTGGTGGGAAAGTTCGAATATTGTGGGTAAATTTAAGGACACTCCGATGTTTCATGTCCATAGGAATGGATCACAGTGGTGAGTGTATCCATAGGAGGCCGACTGAGGCAGTCAACGACACGATTGGAGATACTTGTCTTATACTTGATGTTGATATGGAATTGTTACAGGTAGGTGGACCACTTTAATTGCGGTCGTTCTTCAATTTTCCCTGTGTCTGTATGAACTGCAGAGGCTTGTGATTAGTGTGTATGATCGTCTCTTTCCCCAAAATGTAATGTTTCCATTGATGATAGGCTTGTACAATGGAATAAATTTCCTTTTCATGGGTGGGGTATTTCCGGACAGTATCGGAGAGTGTCTCACTATGGTATGCCACTGGATGCCCATGCTGAGTGAGAACTACACCCACAACATAGTCAGATGCATCAACCTCAATCTCGAATGGTTGTTGTAGATCGAGCAAGGAGAGTACTGGAGCTGAGCACAAATGATGTTTTAGATCATTGAATTCTTGTTGCTTCTCCTTCCACCACACTAACTTGTCCCTACCACTTCCCTTGGATGCCTGGCTGAGGGCCCATGCAATATGGGAGAATACCAACACGAACCATGGGTAGAAATTGGTGAGTCCCAAGAAGCTCTATAGCTCGGTTAGTGTGGTCAGGGCTAGCTAGTCATAGATGAATTGGATCTTAGCTAAATCAACATGTACCCCATGGTGATCAACAATGTAGCCCAGGTATTGGACCTTGTTCATGCCAAAAGAGCATTTTTCCAAGTTGGCATAAAGATTGTGTTGTCATAGAGTGCTCAAAACCTGTTGAATATGTCGCATGTGCTCCTCCCACGTTCTGCTGAAGATGAAGATGTCATACAAATATACTACCACAAAGGAGTTGGTGAAGGGTATCAATATATCGCCAATCAACCTCATGAAAGTGGTTGGTGCATTTTTTAAGCCAAAGGGCATGACTAGCCATTCATAGAAACCTTCTTTAGACTTTAAGGTTGTCTTCCATACATCAGTTGGTTCGATGGGAACCTGGTGGTAGCAAGACTTCAGGTCAATCTTGCTGAAGAAATTTCCCCCCTTGAGTCGGTCAGGAAGGTCATCAATCCTGGGAATGGGGTAGCGGTTCCTGACTGTGATTTTGTTTAAGGCTCTGTAATCAATGCAGAGTTTCCAAGTCCCATCCTTCTTTTTCACCAGTACAATCGGGCTTCCATAAGGGGAGGAGATGGGTCTGATGTGCCCCTTTTGAAGAAGCTCTTGGATCTTACGCTTGATTTTTTAATTCTCCATCAGTGAGCCTTGATAGACTGGTCCATTAGATAGAGGTTCGTCGGGGATCAAATCAATTGGATGCTAAACTTGGCAGTGTGTCGGTACCCCTGTAGGTGAGGTGAAAATGTCTCTGTATTCTTTCACGATACTGTCGACTTACTTATGATGCAAAGAGAGTCATTGTGTAGAGGCCACAGATGTGGTGGTGACCTTCTTCTTACTGTGAGCACCAATAAAAAAGAAGACGAACTTCTCGATCTGTGAAATGATCTTACTGCATTTCTTAGTAGAGATTAAAGAAATAGAAGTAGGCAGTGTGACCAATGGGATAGTAGTAGGCACGGTCTAGACTCATACACAACATGATGCCTTCAAAAATATGGTTGTCCTAAAATAACATCACAAAATTCAAGGGGAACAATATCATACAGTACCTCATCTTTGAAAGGCTTGATGTCGTAGGGCAGACGATGTTGTTGGTTGACACGAAGATATCTTCCTTGACAAAGCCAGTCGATGGTGTATGGTTGCGGGTGTGATGTCGTTGGCAGTTTCAGCTGCTTGACAACCTCTACTAAAATCAATTTCTTATGAATACCACTGTCGACAATGAAATGAATCAGATCCCCCTTGACCCACAACTATGAGTGAAAGAGGCGTTTCGCTTCCTCTAGTTCTTCTAGTTCACTTGGCCGAACTTTGGTGGTAGCGACCATGGCACTAGGTTCATCATCGATAATTCGCTTCCCTCCTTTGGCATTTGACTCAGAATTAGAATTGGCCTCTGACTCGGAAGTCTTCAGCTCGACCATGAGGGACTGTCTGGAGCGACATTCATTGGTGTTGTGCCAAGGACTTCTATGGTGCTCACACCATTTTCCCGTGTCCTTCTTCGTCTTCTCATTTCCCTTCTTGTGTTGCGGCTTGGACATATTTTCCTGAGGGTGGACATCTTGAATTGGTCCCTTGTTGTGTGGGTTGGGGTTTCCTTTTCCCTGCTTCGGCTGTGAAGGGTTTGTAGATCCAAAGTCTCATTGTTTCTGCTTAAATTTTTGCTCAATCTTGACAATGTATCTATAAGTCGTGCCCAATGAGGCGATGTCCAGGAACTCTATTTATGTTTGAAGGTATATATGCAAAGAGACGTGGTATTTGAGCACTATATGACACTCATAATATTTGATACCCAATTTGGTGCATAGGGTATGGAAAATATCGGTCTGGTACTGTCTGGTCCCTTTCTTGACATAGGGTGGTCCCTCTAGTGTATTGGTCCTCATAGCTTCCAATAGGGTAGTACTTTTATTTAATGTTGTCCTAGAAGGAATCCCATGTAGGGTCCACCAAACAAATTGCATATTCCTTCATGACCCTTTGCTGAGAGTAAGTATCCTACCAGTATTTGACATGGGGAACGACCTTGAGGACTGCAAAAGTGATCTTTTCCCTATCGAAAAAATTGTGGACCGAAAAATATCCTTCGAGCAGATTCAACCATCTATCTAGAACATCTACATCTATAAGTCCTTCAAATAATGGAATATCAAAATTTACCTATACCTTGAAGGGGGTTGCATGGCCGCTTGATGAAGATGCTTCTCCAGTGGGAAACCGTCAAATAATCTTTTCAAAGTTGTCCATCATTTCGTTCCTTTGTTAGGCGAGGGCTTCCTCAAGAAACATTTTAATATGATCTCCTGCTCCATCATCTTTATTTTCATCTGCCATGGGTTGTTGTTGGGCTCAGTGCAGACTATATGGTAATGGCTCGATTGGTTCGACTCCCAACTTCTTGTACCCAGACCTTACCAGGGACATGCACGAAGAAAAATAAATGAAGAGAAAACCACTTTGATACCACTGATCCGAATTTAGGAGTGGAACAGATTGATTAACAAACTGAATACAATAAACACAGAGATAGGAATAATAACAAAAATATCCAGTGAACAATATCTTCTATTAAATAATGAAATAGGATGAAACTGCAGAACTAAAACTTGCTCAAATGGTGGTAGCTATCTCTGAGAAGAGATGTGGCTTCTACATGCATTTGTCTGAGCAGAATGCCAAAACAATAGACATCCAAAAACCTAACCCTAGAAGGTGAAATGCCAAAAGTCATGCAGGCCCTATGGGTAAGTTATTGTAATTTGGTACCTCAACTTCTCAAGGTCGTAACTTTTGCATACGACCTTTGTTTTAGGCACGTGATAGCCCATTGGAAATTTATTTCAGAGAAATACACATTCTGTTGTCAGACTCAGACTCTGTCTATAGTCTAACTGTCCCAAGTAAAAAAAAAACGTTTAGTGCCCCAAAACAACCCTGGAAGTACAACAAGATGTGTTGACATGAAAACATACAAAATAATCCAGTTGGATTAGCTGAGAGGCCACTCGTATCCACCTGGAGAATGTGTGACGCTTCAGAAAAGCCCATAAGTGTAGAACTCACAATTATAAAGAAATACAAAAATATGTGTTGAATAAAAAATAGACACGAGGAGCCAGTTGGAATAGGTGGGTGGCCACCAATGTCTACCTGGATCAATGACGCAAATAAGCTATGGATGTTAATTTTTCATGTCCTTTTACGAGTCTAAAAAAGAGATAAAAGTATACTCGATGGGAGAGAATGAGTGCCTTAACAAAATTCTCCTATGGTCGAAGTCCATGGAACCAACCTAAGAAAAATGAATGCAAATGGTACATTTAAGTGAGATCCACTCTTAGCAATTGTTCTCTCCCTGGATATGTGGATACAAAATGGAGGCCAAATAATGCAAGAGGTGGATGGTCAAGGCTACTACAATAATAGTAAGAAAGATTTGGGAAAACAACAATGCAACGACAGGAGGCACGATACAAGAAACAAATGCATAGGAAACCATTAAGAAACAATAAAAATGTTTGGGAACCCCCATGGGATGTGGAAAAAATATAGATGAAGAGAGAAAAATGAGGCTTAATAATCAAGTCATGGTGGGGATAAATGAGGAATTTAGGGCCTACAGGAAATAATAGCATGGGAATCGAACGGAAATCCATGTGATAACTAGGGTTCCCTTGAAGGGTAGGAACTACCACACCATTTATGTCATGAAAAAGAAATGGCTAATGTCGCAACCAATCGAGTTCGAACCTAAGGCATAGTGTTGGCAGTATGGGTGGTTAATAATGCAAACCCTGAACTCCAGGGAAAAACCTATTCATAAATGCTAGTTTAGGATTATATATCTCAAGTGTATTGGATGTCGCCATATTCATAAAAAAAGTACATGTAATTCTGCCAATGCATGTAAATTAGTGTAATATTCCAGATACAAAAGTAAGCAGAACAGAAATAAAATGCTAGAAATGGCAGATAAACAACAATATAACTAGAACAACACCACAATAACACTGAAATGATTTCAAAATAACACCAGAAAGAGCACTTTGATTCTGAGAGCAATGTTCACGGGCCTCTTCGAGGGGAAAACCTCCAGTCGAGAAGAGATCTATTACAATAATGTCCAATCTAGGGTTATCATACCCTTGACTCCTATTTATACTAATTATGTCTATCAAAAGAACCATCTAGAGGAAGATCCTTCCAGAAGCGGAAGCTTATATTAGGTCTTCTTACATTTGACTTATTCTACTTTATTGCAAGGCCTTATTAATATTGAAATTTATTACATACGAATATATTGTTCTACCTATGTGCGGGTTAGGTTCCTAACATGTCCTCCCCCTTAAAGACAACCTTGTCCTCAAGGATTGAGATGTGGAAATTGTTGTAGAATGGTAGTTGGTTCCCAAGTGGCATCTGTTGGAGTTGTATATTTCCACTGGACTAACACTTCCTTGATGGTTCTCTGATGCATGTGACGCTCGCGCTGGTCCAAAACTACTTGTGGCTGTAGCCAAATGGATCCTTCTTCGTCCAACTCAGGAAGGTTGGTTTGAATTTGGCACTTAGTTCCAATCACCTTATTTAAGCATGAAACATGAAAAACAGGATGTAGCTTAGAATGACTGGGCAAAGCTAAATGATAAGCCACCTGTTCCACATTCTTGAGAATGGTATAAGGACCATAAAATTTGGGCACCAGCTTCTGACAATGCTCATCCTTGAGGGAATTTTTCTTGTACGGTTGCAGTCGAAGAAACACCTGATCCCCTTCTGCAAATTGATGTTCAGAGCGACCTTGATATGCTTATTGCTTCATGTGATTTTGTGCCATGATCAAATTCTCTTTGAGGGTATGGAGAATAGACTCTCGAACTGTAACCGTTTGGTCAACCGCCTAGACCTTCGAGACACCAGGTAAGTATGAAATAACTAAAGGTGGATTTTGCCCATATACCACTTCAAAAGGAGTCATGTGTGTAGTTGTATGATATGAAGTGTTGTACCACCATTCAGATAGGGGTAACCATTGAGCCCACTGATTTTTCTTTTCTGAGGAAAAATACCTCAAATATGTTTCCAAACACTTGTTGACAACTTCAGTTTGACCATCAGTTTGGGGATGATAAGATGTTCTGAGATGCAATTGGGTGCCTTGTAGCTTGAACAATTCTTGCCAAAAATTGCTGGTGAAAGTTGGGTTGCGATCGGAAACAATAGAATGCGGCATGCCATGAAACGTGAAGACTTGATCCATGAAAAGTTGAGCCACAGTGGATGTTGTAAATGGGTGTTGAAGAGAACATAAATGAGCATACTTGGAAAGGAGATCAAAAACCACCATGATGACTGATTTATTTCCCGATTTATGTAAGCCTGTAATAAAATCCATAGAGATATCCCTCCAAATAGCAGGTGGAATCGAAAGCGGTTGTGGTGTGCCAGGAGATTTGACTGTTTTTCCCTTGTTGCATTGACACACATCACGTTCAATGAAAAAATTATGAACGTCTTGTTTCATACCATCCTAGAAAAAAGAACGTTTGACCCTGTCATAGGTTTTGGTAAACCCGGAGTGCCCAGCTGTGGGTGTAGCATGAAGCTTAGAAAGTATCATGGATTTAAGTTTTGATTGTTTACTTAAATACAAACAAAATTTGTATCGAAGCTTATCATGGAGCCAAGAGTACCTTAGGGAAAATGGAGCATTGGACTGCAATTGTTGTATTAGATACGAACTTTTGGGATCATGTAGCCATTCCTGGAGAACGGCTTGGAGCCAATCTGGTACAATGAAGGAGAGAGAAAAAAGGGATCCTTCATCTTCATATTTTCAGGAAAGTGCATCCACAACCACATTATCTTTTCCTTTCCTGTAAATGATCTCATAATCATATCCAAAGAGATTAGTCACCCATTTTTGTTTCTCTGGGGAGGAAATGCGTTGTTCAAAAAAATACTTGAGGCTTTGATGGTCTATCTTAATTTGGAAGTGTTGCCCCAATATATAAGGGCGCCATAGATCAACGACATGAAAAATAGCCAACATTTACTTTTCATAGATTTATTTGCCCAGATTCCGTTCAGACAGTTTCTTGTTGGCAAAGGCCAAAGGCCGACCCTCTTGCATAAAGAGAACACCAATTCCTTTCCCTGAAGCATCACATTCCAGGACAAAGGTCTTTGTGAAATCAGGAAGGGCCAGGACTGGAGTGGTGCACATGGCGATATTCAAGGTTTGAAAATCTTGAGTAGCTACTGGAGTCCAAGAGAAAGAGTTCTTTTTTAGGAGTGTAGTGAGAGGTGTTGAAATATTTCCATAATTCTTAACAAACTTGTGATAATAACCTGTTAAGCCCATAAATCCACACAATCTTTTGAGAGTCTTTGGGTGAGGCTAGTCTTGCATAGCTTCAATCTTTTTAGATCCACCCTGACGCCATCCTTGCCAACCAGATGACCCAAGTACTTGACTTCTGAGGCGCCAAAATCACATTTAGACTGTTTTAGGAAACGTTGGTGCTGAGAGAGTAGATGGAGAACTCAATCTAGATGAGAAAGATGGTCTATCCAGGTTTTACTATAGATGAGGATATCATCAAAGAAAACTAAGACAAAATGATGAAGAAAAGGATGGAAGACATGATTCATGAGGCTTTGGAAGATGGAGGGGGCATTACACAAGCCAAATGACATGACCAAAAACTCATAGTGGACCTTATGAGTTCTAAAGGAAGTCTTAGGGATTTCTGCCTCTTTCATACGTATCTGGTGGTAGCCAGAATGAATATAAAGTTTAGTAAAGAACTGGGTGCCACTCAATTCATCCAAGAGGTCATCAATGACAGGAATGGGAAATTTGTCTTTAATGGTAAGTTTGTTGAGGGAACGAAAGTCAGGACACATTCGCCAAGAACCTTCTTTCTTCAGGAACATAACCACAGGAAAAGAGTAGGGGCTCGTACTAGGGTGGATAATGCCTGCGTTAAGGAGTTCCTGAACCATTTTCTCAATTTCATTGTTTTGGGAAAAGGGGTGACGATACAGACAGATATTGGGAGGAAGGCTTCCTGTTACAAGAAGAATGGAATTATCATGAACACCATG
Source organism: Picea engelmannii (assembly GCA_009831015.1). Classification (NCBI taxonomy): domain Eukaryota; kingdom Viridiplantae; phylum Streptophyta; class Pinopsida; order Pinales; family Pinaceae; genus Picea; species Picea engelmannii. The sequence continues at coordinate 720,556 of ML791968.1, read as the reverse complement.
GGAAGGAGGGAGACCCTGTGGATTGGAAAATACCACTTGATGTTTAGAGAGGATGGATTGGAGGTCTTGCGGCACCAAGGTTGTCTCTGTTGCTTGTATGGAATGGAGTTGGGCAATAACACTAGAATGACCTTTTTTGAGCAGATTTTCCATGCAATGGGAACTAATAATCTCAAGTGAATCAATGGTGATTCCTTGGAACTTATATTTTTGTCCCTCCTGATTGAATTGCATGGTTAATTCCTTAAAATCCATGAGAATGGGACCCAAATTCCTTAGCCAGTCTGCACCCAACACAATATCACAACTGCCCATATCGATAGCAAACACATGAGATTTTAGGTGGTAGTCACCAATTTGGAGACGTACATTTTTACAATGCCCTCCACATTTCATTGAGCCACCATTGGCAATCATGTTTTGGAAATTATTGAATACATGGATATAGCAATGAGTTTCTTGGGCAATGAGGAAATGAATAAAATTATGGGTGCTTCCACTATCAACAATAATGATGACCTTCCTATGCTTGATGTAACCAATTAGATTGAGGGTTTGGGGAGCAGAGAATCCAGTGAGATCATTTAGGGTCTGAGGGAGGGGTTATGTCAATGGTTTCAAGTGACTCAAACATAAGGGGAGTTTCAACATCCTCTTCCAAAATATCCTCTGAGATGTTGATAAAATGTTTTTGTTCCTTACACTTGTGGCCTGGAAAATATTTATCATCACAATTATAACAAATGTCTTTGAGTTGGCATTCAACCATTTGATCCCTAGTCAATTTTTGAATCTTTAGTGGAGCAGAGGTAGTAGTGTGATTTATTGGTTTAGTGCAATGGATAAAGGAGGGTTTTTGGTTTTGAGAATATACAACCTGTTGTGTTTCTTTATATATTTTAGTAGCCTCCACCCAACTCTGAGGCCAAGCCATGAGGACATGGGCACGAATGTCATCCTTGAGGCCACTGATAAAACATTCTCAGAAAAAGGCATGAGACATGCCTTTTGTCTGAAAATCCAGGCGCTCAAAAGCAGCTATAAAGTATTCCACTATTCTAGATTGCTTCAACTTTGTCAAACAACCTAAATGGTTGGTGTTAGTGTCAAATCATTCCTAAAGATATTCCACAGAGTGTGTCCAAGCAATATACCCTTGACGGGAATTTTTTCTCCATTGCCACCATTGCCAACATTCTTGATCTAGATGGAGAACACCATACCAGAGTTTGGCCAAGTCATTTGTAATTCCGTATAAAGAGAAATAATGTTCCATTTGGGTTACCCAACTAGTGGGATCCGAGCCATCAAATTTGGTCACATCCATCCGCGGAAGGCGTAGGTCACGTTGAAAGTGATGGGGCTGAAAATTATGGAAATGAGAGGAAGTTTCATCTTCAGTATGTGGAGGTGGGTCAAATAAAGGGTTATCTATAGGGATATGCAGCTTGGTTTAGATCATCAAAATGATAGATTCAAGATGGGTAGTCATGTATTTCTTGAGTTCCTCGATTGAGGCATCAATGGAGGACTGCATGGTTTTATTGATGGCGACAACATTGGCACTGAGTTGTTTCATTTCTTGTTGGGTCTCTTTGAAATTAGATTGCAAGGTATTGAAGTGAGATTCCAAGTCTTGGCTATGGGCATGGGCCATGATGACAAGGGAACTAAAATGGGGCAGGTGGGATCCATTTTGTTTTCTGAAAAATGATATGTATGAATGTGATAAGGGCGAAGAGATAAATCCAATGGAATAGGTCTCAAATAATGGTGCAAAAATTTCCAGATTTTTTTTTTGTTTTTTTTTTTACACCTGCGGAGTTATACTCTGGTCTAAAGAATACTGCAGTGATGAAATGCCCTAATGGTTAACCAAGAAGAAATGTGTAGTGATTTGGGAACCTGAACATAGTTGTGCAGAAATAGATCTTATCTGTTTTAATTTTTTTTTTGTTTCCGTCCCCAAGGGTTAGGTATTCAAGGGTTCTACAGAAAAGGGTTTTCCCTGTGCTATAGCTCTATGATATGCATGTAGGGCCTAACAATAATACTCGGACCAATATCTCAGGGCACGAACTAAGGAAGCTAGATCGTTCCCTTAGCCGTACTACCCGACTTTCCAGGTACTAGAGAGTATCTTCCCAAGTGTTGTTCTTGGTGGAACTATAACAGTCAGACAATCGATCGGTTTATCTAAAGAGGGATTCAGGTAATCTAGGCCGATCCATACACAGGTGTTGTTTGATGCGCTACAACTCGAAGGGGTACCAACATGGGTTACAAGGGTGGCCAACAAATGTGCGCTTAAGTACCACTTGTATTTCCTGCATGTATGAATCCCTCAACCATGAGTTTATGCACATAATGACATATCTCTGTGGCTTAAAGATGTCGGAATACGTCTCTACCCTGAAAAAAAAATTTAACCCACAATTTCTGCCGAGGAAAGTGCTCTGATACCACTTGTAATATTCCAGATATAAAAAGTAAGAAGAACATAAATAAAATGCTAGAAATGGTAGATAAAAAACAATATAACCAGAACAACACCACAATAACACTAAAATGATATCAAAATAACACCAAAAAGAGCACTTTGATTCTGAGAGCAATGTTCATGGGACTCTTCGAGGGGGAAACCTCCAGTCGAGCAGAGCTCTATTACAATAATATCCAAGCTAGGGTTCTCATACCCTCGATTCCTATTTATATTAATTATGTCTATCAAAAGAACCATTTAGAGGAAGATCCTTCTAGAAGAGGAAGCTTCTATTAGGTCTTCTTCCATTCGACTTATTCTACTTTATTGCAAAGCCTTATTAATATTGAACTTTATTATACCCGAATATATTGTTCTACCTATGTGTAGGTTAGGTCCCTAACAAGTAGATCCTAGGGGTCAAAATGCATAGTGAAATCTCAAAAAAAGAAAATATTTTTGGATTTTTAGGATACGATAAAATCACTCACACGACACACTTATGTGCAAGGCACTATACATTTATATGGTTTATGCAAAGTAGAGTCCATTGTGAGGCTCAGGCCAAGGATATTTTTCATAATCAATGAACTCGTGAGGCAATGTTGGCATTATATGGCACACCATGTTGAGGCCATTCCACATAGAAATGAATCTTTGCTTCCAAAGATACTCATCATGAGTGGTTTCATGAGCTATGGAAACTACTTGATGGGGTCCATAGAGACATGAAACAAGTACAAAATGTGAATCTTTGAAGGAAGGGGAAGAAGAGAATTTGGTGACAAATTCTAAAAAATATAACCAAGGAAAAAAAGGGTCAAGACTAGGAGGGCTACTGGATGCCCTAGAAAATTCCCCCAGTCTTGGATCAAGACTCATCATGCTAACTCTCATTTGTTTTGCATTAGGTAAATATGATTGATGCATCACCTCATCCTTTGGATTTTCTATGGAAGCCATGACTTCTAGGATGGCCTCTTCTGAAGGAAACTCAGAATCTAAAAAATCATGTGCATACAAAGAGTCAACAACCCATTCAAGCAGAGTAGGATGATCACACTCCATATGAGGATGGAGTTATGGACTATTATCTATTAATGTTCATGGGATTGTCGGATTGACAATCTCGACCATGGTGGAAGGCAGGGAAGCTCCATATGAGTCAACATCCTTGGGATGAGGTACCACCCAAGGATCAACTGACTCAAGGGATTCACTGATAGATGAGGAAATCATGTTGATAGGAGAGATATGTGTATTAGGAGATGGTGGGGGAAGGGGAAATATTCCCATCAATGAAGGATATTTAAACATCCCCGCACCAACATGAATATGGGACTACGTGGTATCATCGACAAAGGGTGCATTATAACCCGCATTAGATCCAAGGTCTGGGGTGAAAAACACAATTTGATCGATCGTAAAAAAATTCCCTTGGTGAGGGAAGCGTATGACCCTAAATACTTACGAGAAAACTACAGTCATCTCATAGAACCAAGAATGCCCCAGTAACAAATTGTATTGAAGAGTTGCGTCGACTACATCCACATCAACAGAGATAGTCTTACCACTTAACATGATGAGTAAGGTGGTGATTATTCCATGGGATTGGAACATGTGTTTGTTGAATGCTTTTAATAGTGTTGTAGGAGTATTGATCTTAGGAGAGCCAAGGGCCTTCCAACAAGAAATAGACATTATGCAAGTAGATGTTTTCCATCAATGATCACACTTTAATATGGAAATAAACCTTATGGGAGAGCCTATGAGTAACCTGAGAAGAATCAAAGGTCATCAAACTCGACTCCGAGGGATCAACCCTACCTATGTCTGAAAAAAAGGGTTTTTGTTGCGTGGGGCATCTTTGGATAACTTAGAGTGCAGACATGGCACAAGGTGCCTAGGCCAAGTCTTACACAATACTATAGTTGTGGGTGGCGTGTGTGTTGGTATTATGTGTTGTGCATTGAAGAACTCCCTTTAGGGGGGAAAGCAGTGTGTCAAAATATGGATTCTCAATATAAAGAGGTCCATGATGCTATAGAGAAGATGTTTCTTCTGGCACAACATGGGAAGGCTTAGAAACGTCATAGTTTTTTGCCTGAGTTTGTAAATTAACCATTTGGTCACACATGGAAATGACAACATTCGAGGAAGACCCCTCTTGGTGAGGGGTACCTACCATGCCCCCTTATAGAGGGGAAGGATTTGTGGCAACCATGTTTTGAGGTTGATGGGGGAAGGAATAGGTTAAGACAACAGGTTGTTGGGGAGCCTGTTTTTGTGCCAAAAATATATGGACCTCATCCTTCCGAGGACATTGGTGAGTAGGGTGGTCCTCCCCACAAATTGTGTAGGGAAAAAAACTCTTCTTTTTGTACTTAGTGCCTCCCTCCTAAGTGTTTTGGGTGGGATCCCCATTTGTAGATGGGGGTCTGCATGTCATAAAATTAATCCCCCTTTTGTATAAGGGGATAACTATAATGAATAGGAATAAAGGAGTTGGTAGGGCTCATGCTTTGTGTATGTGCACTTCGAGAAATATACTTTTGAATGGACAATATTTTGGAGAAAATGTGCATGTACACTTCGAGAAAGATACTAAAATAACGCACCTATGTGAATAGAAACTATTTGAACATCAAATTCTTGATACTTGAGCATCTCCCAGTTTCTTGGCAAATTGTGATTTTATTGTTTTTTGCGTCCTTTTTTAGTGGTTTTTCGGCCCATGGTTTTCATCGATGGTTTTCTAATTACGGTTCTAGTAATTAAGTTTGTTGAGTAATCTAGGTCAATGGGTTAGGGTTTTTGGATGTCACGGGATCCTATATATGTATTGTATTGTAAACAATGAAGATACGATGAATATAAGATTAGAGATGCATCTCTAAACAGGTTGTTGGTTTTCCCAATTTGGGTTTCCAGAATAAAACTCTATGTGTAATGTGTGTGTGTGTGTGTCATTGTATCTTTTATGTTTATTAAGAATATGTTTGCAGTAAATAATTGTACAAGGTTAAAATCAACATATACTCCAATGGTAGACTTATGTGTAGCCTTATTCTTGGCTTGAATATGACAAGAAAATTGCATATCTTCCATAATATTTGTAGGATCTCTTAAGAAAGTATCATGTTTAATGTCTTATTTTAATCCACACATTTAAGCTTCCAAACAATGTTCATCATGTATGTCATCCACCCTTGTGGCCAATACCTGAAATTATGAATTATAATCTTCAATATCACCTAAATGATTGATTTGTTTCAATTGGTTGAAGTAGTTATGTTCCCAAACTTTTCCATATTGTGCTTCTAAGTCTCTTGTAAATAAACCCCAAGTATGATGATAAAAAGGGGGCTTCATTTTAATTACCAATTGATACCATTGATATTGTTTTATCTAAAAGTTCAAAGTTGTTATGTGAATCATTTTCTTATCATCCATAATATTATGTAGTTAAAAATATTTCTTTATTTGGTTCACCCAGGTAAATACTTATGTTCCATCAAACTTCTTTAGTTCAATCTTGGGAATGTTGAATTCATGACACCCCCCCCCACCATAATTAACTCTATTATTAGAGTTAAATCCACTTGACAATTATTTGTTATCGACAGTTTGTTCACCATGAATATTGCCTTTATTTTCATGAGTCCCTTGCATTTTGACATCTCTTTTAGGGAGTCTCTCATATAGAGAATGAAAGATCGTAGAAGAAATGGAATTTTGCAATTCCTTATTGGAAGTTTGTGTTTCTTCTTTATTTTCATCCATATTCTTTTTCATGTTATTCTTATTTTCATCAATCTTATTATCCATCTTATTTTTCATTTCATCCATGTTTCTTTTCATCTCTTCCTTATTTTCAACGATCGTATTTTCCATGTGTTCCCTATTTTCAGTGATCTTCTTGTCCATCTGGTGATAAATCTCTTGGATTTCATCTTAAGTCATGGTTGAGATCTCAGGAGGTTATTTGGTGAAGTACAATTTGGAGGAGCCTTTGGGGCCATGTGAGAAAATAACAATTCTCCTCTTTTTCCTCTTTATCACAAATTTTGAATCACCAAAAATAGATCTTCCAATAAAAATCTATGCCAATTGTAAGTTGTGTACCTTTCAAACCCTTAATTTGGAGTCTGTTCTCCTAGCTGACCTTCCTTCTGATGTATTTATAACATTTCAGACCTTTTGAGTCTAAAATTTAGGCCTATAGTAATATGATATATCTTCTCTGCAATTCCGTGGGTTTGACCAAAATTTGATGTTCCAAGTGAAAGTTATGGTAACTTTCCCAAACCTTGTTGATTTTTGGACTGTTTTGGAGAGAGAACTTGTATAAAATTCCCACTACAAGGAAAATGACTTTTAGAGGAGGTTTCTAGTGTTACAAAATTGGAAACAATTAGCAACAAAACCTCTGCTACAACATATGTTATCGATAGTGGATGTTTTTGTGGATACTATAATGAAAGATGATTATAACTAAACAAATATGGGCAGCCGGAGGTGTTAGAGGATGTTTACAAATCGGTGCATTTGTATAAGGCACAAGCACCATTGCGTACATACACCTACAACATTGGTGCAGTTCACTTGACATCAAGCATTGGGGAAGTACAATATTTAAGCACTGGGGCGTTTGTCTTGTAAGCACTGGGGATTTAACAACAAAACACATCGAGAGAGTTAAAAATAATTAAGCACCGGGGATTTCTTCATAGAACACACCGATGCGTTATTAATAAGAAGGCACTGATGCTGTATAAAATAATATGCATCAGTGTGTTACAGGGAAAAATGCCCCAGTGAATTACAAAACAAAAGCATTGGTGTGTTTCCATAACAAACAAGCCCTGGTGATTATCAATAACACAATAGAGTCTATGAGTATCAATAACACATACACATCTATGCTCCATATAATATTAACGCAACAATGACCAATTTTTTAATATAATTTTGTGGTATTAAATTAGTATTGAAACCAATGCTAATTGATTACATAAAAGCACAGGTGAAAATTTCATATGAAATGAACCGGTGAGTTTTAATATTAAATGTGCCAATGATATTAATAATTAAAATACACTAAGAAACATCAACATGTGATAGTGCAATTATTGTTATTTTTTAATTCCGTTATTTATTAAAAATTTTACATATATCTTATATTTTGATTAGTGAATTCGGATATGATTTTTGGATTAATTTGTTATATCACAAGATTTTGCATCTCTTCATTATAATATTTAGTCATCCATATATTTAATCAACAATGTAACATTTCACAACAACATTGAACAATGCAATAGAATAAATTAAAACATATTTTATTATATGAATAAGAGGTCTTTATCATACAAAATGGGTCACTTATTGGTAATCCCTTGTCTTTCAATTGGGACACTATGTCCATTACATTAAAAAAAATGTTTGATTTTCACAGACAATTATTTCAAAAAAATACAATTTCAACTTGCATTGATATCCAAATATATTGGTCCTCATTCTTCACTGGAACCGTTGTTAATGCTTGAGCTACTTCCATGCCTTGGGTTATTTTGTTGAATGTTTGGTTGATTGTCTCGATTGTTTTGTTCTTATTGAAGTTCCATCTACAAACATAAAAATAAATTGTAATGAGTCTATCTACATTGGTGATAATAATGAAAATTGAAATAAATAATATACATGAATGTAAATTGAAACGCAACGTACCTCCAAAGAAAGAAGTGATTCATTAATCATACACATATGTTCAAAATCAAATCGCATGCCTTGTTTCAAAAATTCTTTTGTTGGCTCAGTTCCATACTTTGTTTCCTACAAGTTTTATACCCCATAATATATCATAGATTTAATATAAAGTATTGTTTTTGTTTCATTAATTATAAAATGATGGAAGTAAAACAACATGGATTATACTTAAAAATTCAACAATTAATTTTTGATATGCCAACATATACTCACAACCCTTAATTAACCCAATGTCAATTAATTTTTCTGATGGCTCTTCTTTGTATGTTAGCACCTGTTTGAGGACATTCAAAGATGGTTGTTGTAAAACAACTTAAAATATTAAAACTTAAGTTGTTATAAGGAAATAACAATTACTCACAAACTTTGCTATCAACCATTTTCTTCCTTGTCGTCCATTTTTATGTGCAAAATGAGTTCCATTTTATTTTCTTTTCTGTAAGAGAATATTTGAAATTAATATTTAATGTATAATTAATTATTTGTACCTAATAGAAAAATTCAATGATTTCATACATTTGAAGCATGTTGTTGTTGAGATAGCTCCTCCTACGATGAAATTATGTCCAATTCTTTGACCATATCCTTGTACATTTTTTTAGAAATTGCTATTGGCATATTTCAGATATCATCTCGTTGGTCCTCTGGAATTTTCATAATTTTCCTGAAAAAATAAGATGGCAATAAAGTATTTTTATGTTGATATATGAAAACTAAATATCACAAAATTGATATATTAATAAATGAATACTTTATTAT
>ML791968.1:685212-695986 GCA_009831015.1 Picea engelmannii | reverse complement strand
GATCCTTCTAGAAGCGGAAGCTTCTATTAGGTCTTCTTACATCCGCCTTATTCTATTTTATTGAAAGGTCTTATTAATATTGACCTTTATTACATCCGAATACATTGATCTACCTATGTGCGGGTTAGGACCTTAACAATAATCTCCTCATCCTCATCTATTGGGGGAGGAGGAACACCCCCAATGAAAGTGCCAATATCTGCAATATATAGTACAGAGCAATAATTACACAATTAATTCATTAAACAATTTAATAAAACAAGTTAAGGAACATGCTATAACTAATTTTGTTCTAATTAAGTAAGACAATAAAATGAAACTATATTAATTTAAAAAAAAAAAAAATATTACCTTTATCATTTGGTGGCTCATCTGTTGTGAAGAGGATGTTCGGAAAACCTCGCCAATCCAAACTCGCATAAGGACATGACACCATGACGAACATGTGATCTATCGCATTTCCTAGTAGCCCTAGTGTGTCTGGAACAATCCTGGACGAGAACTTCTCCTTGCCCCTCGTAGGCATCATCTACCCCCACATGCACATTTGCACATGAGTCCTTGGCCTAGGAGGCTGATGGACAAAATTCAGCCTCGTCTTTGGAAACCTCTCAAAAAATAAGTAAAACAACTCTAAGGAAAATGGGAAGTTGTACCTCCCATGTATCATAGCCAAACATTTATCGAGCACTATACCAAACTGTCATAAACAAATGGCAGACCATCCGATACACCTTGGTCATTGTACCAATGAATCAACATAATACAAAAGAGGGAATATAATGTGTTGCCCATCATTGGTAAAATGGGCTATGGTAATCACTAGCAGTGAGAGGCACCCAACCTCCTTTGCACCGTAAGAAGAAATTTTCATTTGTCCACTAAACACCTGAAAATCAATTGGGGATAGTACCTCAACCCCAATATATCGTTGAGAGTACATGAGCTTACTCTCAGCGAAAACACCTACTGGGACATATGGTAACTAGGGGAAATCCTCCCTTCTCCTAGATAGCCGAGTGATAATGTAAATATCCTCCTCATTCAGATGGTACCATTGATCCAGAACCACACGTAAAGCCTGTTTATGGACATCCCATCGACAAATCAGATGCACCAACAACCTGAAGTACCCCTTAAGGGATGTATCCTCCTCATATTACTTAACGATGCTTACAACCCTCAAGAGATCATAATTTGTTGGAGTAGTAGGGAGAGGGTACAAATCCCTCTCCCTCTGCCTCGCCTCCCATTCTCGTACAACATTGTACAAGTGCACCCTCTTCTCCTACTACTATTGTTTCTCTCTCCGCTCATGTCTCTGCATGATTAACATATGAAATACATCATCCTCACTCATACTTAAAATATTAAAAAAAAATCCTGAATGGTAAATTTATCTATAAATACAGAAAAATAACTTCCTTCAAAAAATAAGATAATTTCATTAACGGTGAGCCAAACAAATAGTCACACATTGTTAGTGGTGCACCCATACACATTGTGAGCATCGTGACCAATGCGTTAGTATAAACTAATTCACCGAACAAAAATGTTCTATTGTGTTATGTAGTGCATTGGAAAATGGTACCACACTGGGGCACTATAGTACAAAAAATATTCCCCGGTGCGTTGCGTAATCATACACACTGCTTAAACCAAAAAACAAATTAAAATTTTAAACCAAGTAAACAATTATTTAAAATCAGCAAAAAAATGCAGTGCATATATGTTCCCTACACGCACCAGTGCGTGAAACTAATATAGTTGCACCGTTACATAAAATTTAACAAATTTTCGAGTATGGAACTTTATTATGGTGTGTTTTGATCATTACTATCACATCACACACTATGCCACCAAAACAATTATTGGGTGCACCACAACACAATTTTACATTTCTCAGCAGTGCATTTGGTAAACATGAACGCCCCGGTGTGCACATTTACCAATGCACTGCATAAAATATATCTGATAAGGGAGGTGCGTTGTGTACTTTAATGCCCCGGTATGTTATCTGTACTTTAATGCACCGCCCCGCCATTTAAATTATTTTCTTATGTTCGTCGTTAAACGGACACACCGATGAGTTTATGTTTACCGATGCACCACTGAGAAATGTAACAAGGTACGCGGTGCGCCCTGTAAATTTCTAGGTCGCATCACATGTAGTGCGAGCCGAGAGCCTCAAATGCACCACATAGTTTTTTTTGTTTTTTTTTTACATTTAAAATTTCACTCAATTTTAAACTTTAAACTAGTGAAAACTTAAGTTATGAATAAACAAGGAGATTACCTAGACAATTTTTCGTCGAGGAGGCATGGTTGCGACGTACTAAAAAAAACTAAATTTGCCCACCATTTGGAAAAAATTGAAATTCACGAACCCAACAACAGATGAAAGGAACACAACCAATGAAAGAACCAATGGAAGGACGCTTCAGATAGGAAAAGGTTGCACCAATTCTTTTGAGCTTTATAACACTAAAAATGGTAAAAATTATTTTTACCAACGGTAATTGTTTTTTAATAAAACCCTGTTTCGGTGCACCCAATTCACAACCACACCGAGCCATACATTTTTAATGAGTGCATCGATTATATGTATATACATATTTAAAAAAAACATCCCTAGCATGGTGCACGTGTGTTTGTGTGTGCACCGATGCATATATGACTCCATAGCACATTGCCTTTTATTTTTTTGAAAAACTACAATAGTGCAAAAAAAATTGTTTAAGCATGAGTGGGGTGTAATAATAGATGCCCCGGTGCGCTTGGGTTTACAAAAATGCCCTAGTGAAATTAAACCTAACATGGTGCTCCATATTGGAGCACTAGTGCATACTGGTGTGCGTGATACAATGGAGGGCACCCATATATTTGTTTTGACACAATCATTCATTGTTTTGTAAATGTTTTTTATTTAACCATATGACAATGCGCTCTACTAATAGCGCACCAATTCTTCCAATGTTACGTTGTGCACCATGTATTTTTAAAATAACATTATTACGATGCATCATCATTTCCCTGTGCGTCCTTATTTTCGTAGCGCACCAGATAATATTGTTCTTTATTTGAAATAACCCTACTACGGTGCGCTAATTTTGAGGGCACTGATGCACCTATTGTCAAAAATGTGTTGGTGTGTTATGTATTTATAAAAGCAACAGTGTAAGAACATCCACTAAAACATTTTACCGCTCACCTCCACTAGTATCATCCACTATAAATCGAGTTTTGGGGTATTTTTATAGGGGCATCCACAAAAACCTCCACTACAGGGTATTTTCCTTGTAGTTTCCACGTGTCCAATATTTAATACGTAATTCTAAAAATTGTATAAAAAATACTATGGATTGTCCTATTTCCAATGCAACTAGTTGCACTAAATTTGGATCCTCTTGGAATAATACATAACTATTTAACCTGAAACACATGTTTGATACTAGTAATAGGACAAGTAAAAAACCCTATCTTCCACATGGTATATCTCTAAAAGTATAACAACCCACAAGTTAAAATTTGTACCACAACTACCATGATATTTCATCTAAATAACCTCTAAGTTTTAGTGTCTGAATTAACCCATAAAAAAAAATTATAGAAAAAATCCCAATATGGCTCATTTAAAACTGAATTCAGGATGAGTTAAAAACCCTATCTTCCATAGGTTGTATCTCTGAAATTAGAATGACCAGAAAATGAAATTTGTACTGCAAATACCTTTATATGTCTTCTAAATAACCTCCAAGTTTAGTTGTCTAAATCAACTCAGAAAAACATTATAGTAAAAATGGTAAGATGACTTGTTAGAACATCTTGGTAGAGGATAAATATCATCTTTTGCAAGTTTTGTTGAGACATTTTGCAAGAAATGGAGCCCTAATTATCCTGAGAAATAGATGCTCATTATTGAAGGGATAAATAAAATCTATCATGTGATAAACAAAGAAAATATGGTTGAAGAAAATCCTCAATCTCCCCTTGATGATAAAGCCATGGAATATCTAGTTGCACCTCCACTTAAAGAACACAAGGATGAGGACTCTTCTCACACCTCAATTGAAGATCAATTACATGAAGAAAGAATTGTTGAAGAAACATCATGTTCTCCCATGGAATATCTTCTTGAAGACCTTAAATATGAGAGCCCCCATGCATCTATTTCTCTTCCCCATGAGGTTGAGGGCTTGGTAAGCTTTGCACCTTATCAAAATTTTGAATTTTATGGTCTTCCTTGTTATGATCTTGAGAAGGGTAATCTTGAAGACAAACGCTCATATGATGATGAAGTGGTAAAGGAATGTATCTCTCCATTTTTGATAATGTAATGTTTACAAGTTGTGATTGAAAATGGTAGAAAGTGCTCAATACTGATTCAACCCCCCTCGGTATTGGTGAAGATTGCAACAATTGGTATCAGAACAGGTCCTTCAAAATCAATATAACCATTGGAAAGTATATCATGGATTGCACGGATAATAGAAATCCAATGTTTGATGGGAAGGACTATGAGATATGAGCTCAAGAATGGAATTATTCCTACAATCACATGGATATGATTTTTTGTACTCAGTTGTTACAGGATACACCATTTCAAAGAAACCTCTAAATACTGCAACCAAGAAGACATTAAAAAGGAACAACAAAATAGATATGGATGTCATCCTAGATGGATTAACAACAAAATAGCAATGGATATCATCCTAGATGGATTACCTGATTTGGTAAAAGTCAAAGTGGGACAAAGTTCATCATCCAAAGAGATTTGGGATAAGCTGCATAATATCTACTATAAGGAATCTCTTATTGTAATCACAGAGCTACATCATGTTGATCAGAATAAAGAAGATGTTGATATAGAATGAGAGGAAAGAATATCATCATATCAGATAGAACTAGAAGAAGAAATTGAAAATGACAAAGAAGATGATGAAGAAGGTGAAGTGGATCTTGAGGAAAAACTAATAAATTCTTTAATTGAACTAAAAAGAGAAAGGAGGGAAAAAAAGTCACTCAAGGAAGAATTGATCAAGCTAAAGGAATGTTCTCAAAATCCCAACAAAAATTATGAAGAAGTTGTTTTCTTAAAAATCAAGGTAAAGGAAAAACAAAAGAGAGAATAGATTTTGACAAGTCATCTCAAATAAATATCTGAGCACTTAAACAAGTTTGAAGCATAATTTAGTCAACAAGAAAGAATAATTGAAGAAGAAATCATCTCCTTCAAAACCAAACTTGAAGAAGCCAAGAGAATGGAATAAGTAATGAAGATCTAGGTGATGAAGAAAGAAGAAGATTATGAGAAGCTTGAAGAATAAGTCATTTCATTGAGGTTTGAAGTTGAAAATATCAACAAATTGAAGAGCTCTAAAGTAATAGAATATATTCTTAGCTATGAAAGGTCATCATTCAATAAATTAGGTCTTGGATACATTGGTGAGACCTCATGCAAAGAATATGCAAATGCCACTCCCAGTAAGAGCGTTGAAGAGAGTTGAAGCTTTACACCATCAGTAAAGAAATTTGAATTGAAGTGTTCCAGGTTGTCAAAAAGGAAGAATGAGTAGAATGATAAGAATTATGAAGACATTCTCAAAGGAAGGGATCATGGTCAATAGGATTTAGAGAGGAATGAATGTAGAAGAGACGTATCTCGAAGAATATCTTCTACCTCCGGACATAAAAAAAGCTTCAACAAATTTTGGGTTTTTTGTTTGCATAGGGATTTGTTGTCAAGACCATAGTTTCAATTAGGTCATAATTAGCTATAATTGTAACATTTAAAAAAAATATTTTTCTTTAGGTAGCATCACTTTTTTTTAGGTGATAATTTTAAGGTTTTTCTGAGCTACTGTTTGATTTTTGAAGGTCGTTTTTGAAAAATGTTGTAATTTTGACCCTGTTTGAAAAAGTGGTGCTACCAGTAGCACCACTTTTTGATTTGGGGGTTTATTTTTATGTTGTTTCTACAAAAATATGGGTTTTCTCTGTCAGAGTTCTCATTTGTTGTCACAGTTCTTGTTAATTCGATAACTATGTTATGGATCCTATCCACCATAAGGTGAGCAAAGGTCCTTCTTACATAGGTTGTATTTTTGTATACAACCTATCCATAATGATAGGAAATTAGGTTGTATTGTGATGCCAATTGAGAATTTGCATTGGTTGCTCAAGGTGATCTTGTAGTTGTTGCAGGGGGAAATCCACATGATTCCAATCAACAATTTTTGGATAAAAGTATATTCATGGGTACATAGAGTAATGGATAAAGTGTTGGAAAATTGGTTGTCATTGATGTCAACCCTAGAAGAAGTCTAGAATCCCCTAGAAGTGATTTAATTATTATTGATGTCAACCTTAGAAAAACTTTAGAAGCCCCTAGAAGTGATGGGTTTATTTGAAGGAATCTCTAAAGTGGTCCCCTTATGGCATAGATTTAAGCATGGCCCTCATGGGAAGATGCTTTGAAGAATCCTATAAAAATCCCTGGAAATATGGATGGAAATACAATTAAGTGGCTTAGTGGTTAAGAAGCCCTAGAGGTGTGGTCATCAATCGTGAAGTTCTTTGAAGTTTTTTGAAGAAAACAAACATGAAGGACATTGCAAATGCATGAAAAACCCTCATAGATGGATAGTTGAATTCATGCCATTTCCAATGGTAGGTGGAACGCCATGTGGTTCCTCACAGTTGAAAAATTATGCCCTCTTAATGATGAATCCTTAGAGTATGGTTAAGAAGCCCCTAAAGGTTACAACAAGAAGTTATAAGTCGGCCCAAAAATCAGGAAAAGAAGAAAATTTGTTGCAAAAAAGAAGTTACAGGTTGGCCCTAAATTTAAGTAAAGGGATTACTTGAAATAGTATAAATACACATCAAGAAGCCTCTCATTTGATCAACCAAGGAAGAAATTAAGCAAGTAAGAAAGTGTTTGATCTCTTAGAGAAACTGAAGTAACGGAGTTGTGAGAAGGAGAATTCTCGAAGTCGCATATTGGAGAAGGCTTTATAAAAAACTATATTTGAGAAGACCCTCATGGTTAAGGTATAGTGTGTCTAGCGAGGACCCCGCATGATGCACAAGACTTGTCACGCGAGTCTCCTATTTTTGTCCAGCGAGGCTGAAGGAAAGGTTGAAGAAGGATCTATCTTCTTTATGATGAAGATGAGGAAGGTATTATGGTATGAGATCTTATGCATCAGGTTGTTACATGAGTAAAGGTATGTCTTTATGTATGTTTTGATGGTTATATATTGGAGAGTTTTGATATATACTTTGAGGCATATCTTGGACATCTTGGAGATTATGTCTTATGGTTTGTTGCACATCTTAGATATTTTGGTACATGCTTGAGACATATTTTGGCACATGCTTGGCACATTGTTTGAGGCATATCTTGGATTTTTGATATATACTTGAAGAATATCTTTGTGACATCATTTGAGGCATATCTTGGATGTTTTGGCATATACTTGAGGCATATCTTTGGCACATGGTTTGAGGTATATCTTGGATGTTTTGGTACATGCTTGAGGCATATTTTGGCACATAGCCTTAACTCATATCATGGTGATTTTGAGCACATGATTTGGAGATGTTATTGGTGATCTTGGCATAATATTTATGTGGTTATTGGGATGGATATGTTTTTTATGATGATGATGTATCAATATTAATGACAGTTACAATTACTAGTGGAGTTTGGTTTTGATGATAATGATCAGTGATAGCTACAATGACAGATTGAGTTTGGTTTTGATGATGATGATGTATCAATGACAACAAAAATGACAGATTGAGTTTGGTTTTGATGATGATTATGTATCAATGACAACAACAATGACAGGTTGAGTCTCACACTTATATTCCAGGGAGTAAATAATGGGAAAGGAAAGGGGGTTGGAGCAAGAGAATATAGGGAGTCATAGCTTCTTTCAGGTTGGAGCCTCCTTCCAGTTGGAGCTGGAGAATTCAGGTAGTTATATCTTCCTTCAGGTTGGAGCATGTAAACAAGGGGATTGGAGCCTCCTTCCAGTTGGAGCTGGAGAATTTAGGGATTTGTAGCTTCCTTCAAGTTAGAGCCTGTAAATAAGGGGGTTGGTGCCTCCATTCAATTGCTGCTAGAGGATTTTGGAAGTTGGTTCTTCATGTGATTGTAATAGTCAAGATATATATATATATTATAAATTGTTCCATGGTTTTCTCCCAATTGGGTTTCCACATAAAATTCTGGTGTATTGTGTATCTATGGTTATATTCTTATGATATCTTGAATGCATAAGAATACATAGTACACCAAGTGTAGAGGTGAGCACATCCATCAATATTGAAGGTTGTTGGGTGTAAAGGTGAGAAAATCCATCAATAATGAAGGATTTTTGAAGAAGCTCATCTTGGAAACTCCACTCTTGGTATTGGTATGGGGTATGATCATTATCCATTGCAGATTTTTTAGCCTTATATTGAAGACCTATAAGTGAAAAAAAAAATGGAATGTCCCCCATGGTTTGCTAATTTGCGTGCTCCTATTGATTTCTCAAATATCTCAAGGTTCCCTCATGAGCACCCAAGTGTAGATTGGAGGTCAATTCCAAATTTTGGTGGACATGATGATTCAGTCATACTAAACATATTACCTTTCATGGCATTCCTTTTAACGAGTTATATCTTCCTTCAGGTTGGAGAATGTAAACAGCGGGATTGGAGCCTCCTTCCAGTTGGAGCTGGAGAATTTAGGGATTTGTAGCTTCCTTCAGGTTAGAGCCTGTAAATCAGGGGGTTGGTGCCTCTAGTCAATTGGTGCTGGAGGATTTTGGAAGTTGGTTTTTCATGTGATTGTAATATTCAAGATATATATATTATAAAGTGTTCCATGGTTTTCTCCCAAATTGGGTTTCCACGTAAAATTCTGGTGTACTGTGTATCTATGGTTATATTATTATGATATTTTGAATGTATAAGAATATATATCATAAGAATACACAATACACCAAGTGTAGAGGTGAGCACATCCATCAATATTGAAGGTTGTTGGGTGTAGAGGTGAGCACATCCATCAATATTGAAGGATTTTTGAAGAAGCTCATCTTGGAAACTCCACTCTTGGTATTGGTATGGGGTATGATCATTATCCATTACATATTTTTTAGCCTTATATTGAAGACCTATAAGTGAAAAAAAAAAATGGAATGTCCCCCATGGTTCGTTGATTTGTGTGCTCCTATTGATTTCTCAAATATCTCAAAGTTCCCTCATGAGCACCCAAGTGTAGATTGGAGGTCAATTCCAAATTTTGGTGAACATGATGATTCAGTCAAACTAAACATATTACCTTTCATGGAATTCATTTTAAGTGTTGGCATTATTCATGAAAATGTTGTGATAATTTTTTTTGTTGATAGTTTTCAAAGAAGTTCAAGGGAATGGTTTGAACATCTTGGTAGAGAATAAATATCATCTTTTGCAAGTTTTGTTGAGACATTTTTCAAGAAATGGAGCCCTAATTATCCTAAGAAATGGATGCTCATTATTGAAAGGATAAATAAAACATATCGTGTGATAAACAAAGAAAACATGGTTGAAGAAAATCCTCAATCTCCCCTTGACGATAAAGCCATGGAATATCTAGTTGCACCTCCACTTAAAGAACACAAGGATGAAGACTCTTCTCACACCTCTCTTCTCACAC
Source organism: Picea engelmannii (assembly GCA_009831015.1). Taxonomy (NCBI): domain Eukaryota; kingdom Viridiplantae; phylum Streptophyta; class Pinopsida; order Pinales; family Pinaceae; genus Picea; species Picea engelmannii. The sequence continues at coordinate 686,289 of ML791968.1, read as the reverse complement.
CTCAATTGAAGATCAAGCACATGAAGAAAGAATTGTTGAAGAAGCATCATGTTCTCCCATAGAATATCTTGGTGAAGACCTTAAAGATGAGAGCCCCCATGCATCTATTTCTCTTCCCCATGAGGTTGAGGGCTTGGTAAGCTTTGCACCTTATCAAACTTTTGAATTTGATGGTCTTCCTTGTTATGATCTTGAGAAGGGTAATATTGAAGACAAACCCTCAAATGATGATGAAGTGGTAAAGGAATGTATCTCTCCATTTGATGATTATAATGGCACCCTAGGTATGGAGTTATCAACATCACCTTTAATATTTTTTATCATGATATGAAGCCAAATTTTTGAATACATTATGGAGGTCATATTTATGATGCATATAGTGATATGTCCATTGAATAAATTGCAAATTTTGAGGTGTATGGGTAGCCTTCACTATGGCGAATGGTACACCTTCACACAAGACTTATGGAGCCTATTTACAAAAATACATGACACAAAAATCCAATAACAAAAAACAATACATTTTATTTATTTATTTTACCCATGGGAATCAATAATTGGTAAGTATCTGAAATCAGATACCATTAGAGACTCGGTCTCAGTCTCGGTATAGTATGGAATGGCCCTCGATCCTCACTATTGGATGGCCTCAGTCACAGATTCCCTTAGTCTCTGCAATTCCCTCAGTCTCTGCAATGCCCTCAGTCTTGGGTTCTCTCTGTGTCTTGATTCCCTCAATGCCCTCTATCTCTGCAATGCCTCTCCACTCCTGCGCACGGGCTCTCTGTGTCTCAATTACCTCAATGCCCTCAATGCTCTCCATCTCTGCAATGCCTCTCCACTGCAATGCCTCTCCACTTCTGCGCGCAGACTCTCTGTGTCTCAATGCCCTCCGTCTCTGCAATTCCTCTCAACTCTTGCGCGCGGGGATAGTGTTATGATCACTAGTTTGGTTGTTGTTCATTAATGGAAATGGGCGCGGGGTAGTGGGGGTAGTGTTTTTTTCTGTTTTGTTTTTTTGTTTCTTTTTTAATAATGTTTTTTTATTATTTGTTTTTAATTTAATTAATATATAAT
>ML791968.1:667413-685112 GCA_009831015.1 Picea engelmannii | reverse complement strand
AATATAAATTATTACCCCAAGCCTATAGAAATATGGAATGTCATAACACCTAAGGGCATTCGACAATTCAAGGATTCCCTTTGTGTAAATATTCCTTGGTGACCTCCTAGGAAAATTTGTAAGGTCCTAAGAAAATTTACAAAATAGATTACCCCAACTCATCAAGGCCTCCTAGGAAAAGGGTGGTTGGTTGGTTGTTTGTGTTGACTAAAATCATTTAGTGAGAAACATTGGTGGTTAGTACCATGACTTTTGGTATTGTTAATGTTTTAACTACATTGAGTAAGAAAAACACCTAGAAACCACAACACAATCCCTCTCTAGAGGGTCCTGAGCATCAGAGTTGGATAAGGGCACCATTAGGGTTTTTTTTGCAGTAAGGATAGGTAGAGAGGCCTTAACCATGGTTGAGAATGAAAAACAAGTACCTTAGGATCTTGTTGAATATATTTAATCTTGAGAGCCTTGAATAAGTCCTCAAACAAACACATCACACAATTGTAAGGTTTCCTTGAAGGCCTCAAAGTAGGATACAAGTGCCATGAGTAGGTTTTGTTCCCTAGAAATGGGTCTTAACGCCTAAAAATGGTTAAGGGGGGAGTAAAGGACTTAAGCCATAATTGAACCTTATCAAGCTCATGTGCCATGAAAAACACCTAAAAACCATGACATGAGATCTCACTTCAATTTATTTGGACTACAATTTGGAAATGAGCGCCATTTATATGTTTTTCATACTAAATATGGGTCTCGGGGTCGTGACCATGGTTGTGGTAGGGAAAAAACCTTAATCCCTTAACCATGTTGAAGGGAGGAAAACAACAACTCAATCCCCAAACATATCATATCTAGCTCAAGCACCATGAACAAGTCCTCAGGTCACCATACAAGACCATGGATGGGTCACAAGACCTTAGTTATTATCAAATAATGAAAACAAGTTCCTTATAATATTGTTGAATATTTTAAAGCTCAATAGCCTTGAACAAGTCCTCAAATGAACATAACATAAATTTGGCCTTTAAGAGGGATATAGGCATCATGATTAGGTTTTGTACATTGAAAATGGGTGTAGAGGCATAAACATGGAAAGTTGGAAACAATGGTCTAAAGCCATAAACAAACCTTCTCAAGCTCAACCACCATAGAAAAAACCTAAAAACCATGACACGAGTCATCTCTAGGGAGTCTTTGGCATCCAAGTTGAATATGGGTGACATTATGAGGTCTTCTTCATCGTATATGGGTCTTTGCACATAAGGGATGGGTCTTGGGCTATCAACCCAAAATGAAGCTTATAGGGCACTGATCCCTGAACTAGGCCTTAAACCACCACATCAACCAAAATCATTGGCCTCATTTATGGGATATGGACATTATTGAGAGATTTTGTGTACCTAACATGGGTCTCATGGTCTTGATCATCATTTAAATGGGAAAATAAGGGCCATAGTACCTAAACTAATCTTCTAGTATCATAATTCATTAATGACACATCAAACCATCACATAAACCCTCAAGATAGAATCTTTATCCTATCAATGATATATTAGCATCCTTAGAAATTTTTAGGCCTAAGGGATGGGTCTCAAGACCTTAACCATGGTCATGGGAGAAAATAAAGGGTATTATACCTAAATGAATCTTTTAAGTTTCATGATCCATGAATGAGTCCTTGAATCACAACACAAGCCATTTAGAGGGGATATTTAGTTTGTTCTTCAAATACGGGTGCCATTAGGAGGTTTTGTACACCAAGTATGAGTCTTGGGGTCTTGACCATGGTAGATGGTAGAAATAAAGCACATCAAGTCTTATATAAATATTGTAAGGATATGCTTCATTAATGTGTCCCTAATGCACCAAATAGGCCCTCCAAAAGGGGTCTTTGATCTCTATTAATTGGGATATGGGAACTTATAAGAGGTTTTTCATACTAGGGATACAATGTTTTATGCACCAAGGAATGGTATCGAGGCCTTAACCATGGTTGAGGGATAAATATAGGGAATTAGACCCTAAATGAAGGTTCTTGGGCCAATGGGCCATGATCAAGGCCTTGATCTATGACATGGGTCCTCTAAAAGGAATATTTTTCATATAAATTGGGGATGGGTGCCATTAGGGGAGGAAAATAAGGTCCTTGGCCCCTAAATGAATCTTATATATCTTATTAGACATGAAATATTCCTCAAACCTCCACAAAACCCTCCTTAAAGTACATATTTCCTTAAGTGGGATATGGTTGCCATTTCAGAGGTTTTGCAACAAGATATGGGTCTTGGGCCATTGGCCCAAAAATAAGCTTCTAGGGCCCTTTTCCTTAAACTAGGTGCAACGTCCCCAGCCATCAACCTCCTTGTCGGGTGACGCTACTGCGCGAAAACATTCTCATATTTATGTATTATGCATTTAAATGAAGTTAAATGGCTAAGAAAAGTAAACATACAATTACTGCTAACATACAAAATGATTGAAATCAACAGTAAATACCATTGCAATGGAATACATGATAATATCACAAGCATCATAGATATGCATTTTAATTGAAATTATACACATGCATATACTTATCTTTGAAACTGTAGTAACTCCACCAACTATGTGAAGACCTTCCATGAACCTCCCAGCCTTAGACCTCACTACTCATCACGATCAACAGTGGGTCACCCCCGAGCTGGGACTAAGCTCCACCCAAGGTAAGGGAATCCTAGGCTAGGCTAAGGTTACAGGAAAACTGCACAGAGAGACTGAAAGGATTCTCTCCAGGAGCCTTCTTTCGCCCACTACTAACGGACTCTCATTCCCCACATGCCCGTTCCACCTAAGAGTATACACCTTCATAAGCACAATGTAAATTATAACCTTGTACAATATCTACTGCAAACAGATATTCAGAAAAAGAACAAAAAATATACAATGGCAAATACAAACATTACACAAATATTTTTCCCCTGGAAACCCAAACTGGGAAAACCAACATATTCTATATTATTCATCGTGTTACAATGTTACAATAAAAAATACATATAGGATCCAGAGACATACAAAACCCTAACCCAATGACCTGGATTAGTCCAAAACTCTAATTCCTTAACCAGAAATAGAAAACCATCGGCAAAGAAACCATGTGCCGAAAAACCACCTAAATATAATGTGGTCCCGAAAAATGTGGTCCTATTCCAAAAAAAAAAAAAATCGGGGGCACTGCCCCTGCGCCCCCCTCTTACCCCCTTGCATGCTCGATGCATACACTCCGACACTACTACACATGCAAATAATATAACACATACCCAACATTCTCCCACTTGTTGTTTTCTTTGCATACATGGGGTTACAAGGTTACATAGTCAACAATCTAGGGCAACAATGCCCATGGATCCTCTACACCAAGAGAACTTATCAGTGCTCAAAAATTTTGTTAATGAGTCTGCAACATTCTTCAAACTGTCCACCTTCATCAATGATACTTTCTTTTCTTCAATAACGTCTCTCACAAAGTGATATTGAACATCAATGTGCTTTGTCTTTGAATGATAAGCAGGGTTCTTCGCCAAAAAAATTGCACTCTGACTATTAGACTCTATCCTTATAGCTTGTTGTACCAACCCAATACTTGAACACAATCTTTGTAACCATACTGCTTCCATAATTGCATGAGTGGTTGCCATGTATTCAACTTCTGTAGTTGAAAGTGCCACTACAACCTGTCTTTTTCTCATCCAACTTATTGTTCCTCCAAACAGGTTAAACACATACCCACTTGTAGATCTCCTATGACCCAAATCTCTAGCCCAGTATGCATCCACAAAGCCATGTATATCCACCACTCTTTCCAATCCCGGTCTTCCTTCGTAGCACAATCCATAGCTAGCAGCACCACGCAAATACTTGAAAAACCCTTTTTAGTGTTGTCCAATGCTCCTTCCCTAATTTTGACATATACCTGCTCAAAACTCCCACTGCATGTGCAATGTCTAGTATAGTATAGACCATTATGTACATCAAACTACTAACTTCACTCACATATGGAACATGATACATGTCCTCCTCTTCTTCATCTGTCTTGGGACACTGATCCGCAGATAACTTTACACCAACATGAATAGGAACCTTGACCGGTTTACATTCCTGCATATTAAACGTCTACAATATTGTCTCGACATCTTTTCTCTGATTTAACCAGAGTTTCCTCCTTTTCCGATCTATTTTAATTTCCATGGCCAAAATGAAATTTGAAGCACCAATATTCTTCATGTCAAATTTAGAGGACAACTGAGTTTTCACATCCTGGATAATCTCCTTGTTGTTTCCTATCAGCAACATGTCATCCACATATAAGACCAAATAAATCAAATGATCACCAATTAATTTAAAATACACACAATTATATTCTTTACTTCTTGTGAAGCCAAGTCCCAGCATATAAGTATCAAATTTTTTATACCACATTCTTGGTGATTGTTTTAAACCATACAGGGACTTTTTCATCTTGCATACCAACTCCTTCTTTCCCTTCACAGCATAACCTTTTGGTTGCTTCATATAGATTTCTTCTTCCAGATCCCCATGAAGGAATGTTGTCTTCACATCCATTTGTTCTATTTCAAAATCAAATGCAGGAGCAAAAGATAACATAAATATTATGGATGTTAACTTGGAAACAAGAGAAAAAATCTCACCAAAATCAATTCCCTCAACCTAGGAATAACCCTTTGCTACTACCCGATCTTTGTATTTCTCCAGTTTTCCTTCTACATTCAACTTCTTTTTAAATACCCATTTGCTTCCAATGGGCTTTCTTCTAGTTGGAAAATCCACTAGATCCTAAGCCTCATTCTTATCCAAAGATGCCATTTCTTCTTCTATGGCCCTTTTCTAGAGATTTCCATCCTCTAAATCCACTGCCTCCCTGACAACTCTAGAATCATCATCAGTAATAGACAAAGAAATTATTTTACGGATATCAGATGGACTATACCTTTCTGGTTGACTTTTTTCTCGATCTGATCTCCTCAATACTGGAGTATGAGGATCTTCTTCTTTTGATTCATGTTCTTCTGTAGAGTCTGATTCATCATCCTTTAAATCAAACTCTATTTTCTCTAGTTCTTCCTTACTTGGTAGGACTTCCTATTTAACAACATCCTTCATTTCTCTAAATACCACATCTTGGCTATACACTACCTTCTTAGTTTCTGGGTTCCAAATCTTATAACCTTTGAGACTGTTGTTCCTGAGTCTGTACTAAGGCTTAAAATACAGTGTCAAGGCATCCGAAAGTATGATAAAGGTTGATAAAAGATTGCACTAACCTTCGGTATAGGAAACTAGTGAGGATTTCTACGTTCTTGCTGTCTAGCTTCCAACTGTTCCTGGATAGTAATATCTCGTTCAATGACTGCCCATGAATTTTCCAATTCCTCCCGGGTGTTCACAGTTTTAAGGATTGTGTCGAAGAGATTTAGAGCGATATGTATTTGATTAGATAGTTTGGGTTGAATGTTAGGCTGAGTTTCTACTGGGACAGTCATTTAGGAACAGTTCCAATATGGAAATGTTTTTTTAAAGAGAGAGTTTATTTGCTGTTTCAATTCAGACTAAAAAATAAACAGAAACTTTTGCATGAAAAAACGAAATAAGAATGCAAATTGAAGGCCCTTTCCTGTAACTGTGTTGTTTTTTATAAAAATAATGTAAGATGGGAGAAAACATTTAGCTATAGAGGACGCGAAGTTCGTGTCAGTGGAAAACTTACGTATACACAGAAGAAGGAAATGACATAAACATAATTGACCTAGTGTAAATAATATAAAATTATGTAAGTGTAAATTGGTCTTACACCCGCTGATAACTGGTGCAGAGGAAAGACAAGAAACAATTACAGAAAAGATGAAATTCCTTCACTATAGTAGTGGTCGTACTAAATTATAGTGATGCACATCAATTATGTAGAGAAAAATGAAAAGAAACAAAGAACATGACAAAACAAACTTGCAACACAGTCGTCACAGAATCGGGAATCTTCAAATTGCTTGTATTAACTCCTTTGATGCAAAAACTCTCTTACAGTTAGTACCAAAAAGTCCAGCCCCTTGGTTCTTCTTTCTCTATTCTATTTATACAAATTTGCCTTTTCGTATTCTATTTACAAAAAAGTGCCAGCTGTTTCCTTTACGTGACTTGGTGCATATGATACATTTGTCCGTAAAACTGGATACAAACTGTGGTGGTTCCGTTTTGGCAGCTGTTAGGAGCGAAATCACTCCATCTCTTCTACTCTGTTTTCAAAAAGGGCCAGGTGCTTGTCCTCGCACGGATTCAGTGTACATGATACGTTTTTCTACAAACTGAGTCACAAGTTATGAAGGCTCGGCTTGACAACTAGCCTCTGTAAAATAACACTCTTGGGCCAACTGTGGAAGTTTATCATCTATTTGTACATTAATGATTTCAAGAGCGCCTAATTGCACACTAGGATGAATCAAGTGTTTGTCGATTTGAGCCGGGTCTACCCTGTCCATCCTAGAGATTTCTGTTAAATTCCTCTCATTCTTCTCCTTCATGTCAAGAGAAATTTGATCTATATTAATCTGTCTCAGCGCCTCTGTGTCGCCTCCAATCTCCACCCCCAACAACCCACCATTTATGGCTTTGCAGGCTTCTGCTAACGAATTTGTCACTTTTTGAAACTGCTCTTTGTGCAAAGTAATATCCTGTTCCCAATTCTTCAACAAGATGTTACCCCTAGTCTGTTCGGCGATGGTGAGCCCGGGAGGCCTTGAAAACCTGTGGTTAGTCGCTATTACTGCTTCTTGAAAAGTGACCCGAGCAACTTCTGCGTTTCTCTCTTTGTTAATCAGATTCTCAGAGATCTGATGTATTAACAAGCAATCTTCTCGAATCTCTCCTACTTTCCTTAGCAGGCTCTGTTGAGTAGAGGAGATTCTTCTCCGAATATCGGTTGCTCGAGATTTAACGATCTCAATGTCAATTGCCTTGCTTTGTGTGACCTCCAACTGAGCCTGCAGCTGAGCGATCGTATCCCTCTGCTGGCCCGATTGTACCCGACCATCTCGGATCGTAGAATTTTCTTGTTCTAGCTTGGTCTTGAGGACTTCAATTTCTTTCTTATCGGCCAATCGGGCCAGCTCTATTTCTCCGCTTACTTGACTCTTGGCGCTTTCTGCTGTCGAAGCCACTCTAGCCTCAAGAGTCTTGATCAAGCGATTCTTTGCTCTGAGCTGATTCTTTAATGCCCCAATCGAGAATTGATTTGCCTTCACGTACGCTCCCAGCGTCCCTGCAATCTCCGTGGAAAATTCATCTTTCTTTTTGTTCATCCCATCAGTCATTACTTTAAACCTTTTGAAAGTTGATCCTTCCTCCCGGGAGAACTCCCTCTTTACAACTGCCTTTCTCTTTTTGTCAAAGAAGAATTCATTAGGAGGGAGTTCTTCTGCCCTTATAGGTCTCAATTCTTCTCCGAAAATCCATCCCTCCTGTATGTTTCCTTGTGTTGACTGTAAAGGGGTGACAAAGGTGATAGGTTCCCCGATTTGCTTCGCAGCCTTCTCTGGTGTGCTGAGTGGACCTTGCTCTTTCGGGGGGTCAGGGGTCTTCGTTCCTGCCTCTGGATTATGAATTTCTAGTGGGCCTGTGTCTTTTGTTTCCTACTCTGGATTATGTTCCTTGGGAGGGCGAGTAGTCTCTTCTTCTGTTTTGGGATTCCCCTCCCATTCTGGATTCTTCTCCTGCTTAGGACTCTTCTCCCTTTCGGGATCTTTCTTCGTTTCGGGATTCTTCTCCTGCTCCCCTACCTGACGTTTTTCGAGGTTAGAGGTTTTTCCCTCAGAAATTTCGGTCTCTTTTCCTTTATCTTTGGAAAGTCCTAGACCTCCTAGCACCACGGGGAGACATTGTTTCCTATGCTCCTGAAATTTTAAAACTGAGGCCCTGTCTTCGGGTGCTAGGGATGTGATTCGAAATTGCACCTCCGAATAGGACCTCGCCCCTCGGAAAACATCGTTCGAGGGTGAACATTCATGCTCAAACCTCTTTAATCCACAACTTCCCAAATGAGTGCTTACAATTCCCTGAGGATCATGCTTCTTGTACTCGATAGAGACTAAGCTTAAGTTTTCTATGGTTGCAGCTTCAGCCTTAGCATGTCCAAAATCTAATAAGGAATAGGAGTTTAGCCGAATAGGGAAAAACGACCATGCCTTCTTCGCTGACGTTTTGAGCTCTTTGCTCAGTCCGCCGATTACTGTTTGTCGAGCAATCTCGCGACAAGCTAGCTTGTCGGGGATGAATAGTGGTAGCGCTAGAGGAGGAACAACAGCTCCAAACACTCTCAAATAGGATAATTCCTCTTCCACATACCAGTCCGCGATATGGCTCAGATTCTGAGCAATGCTATCTGATATGCGGGGTGGAAAAAGACCAAAAATGGTGATGTACATGGGCACCATCACCCAGTTAAAAATCTCATAAATAAACTTGTTCGCATTATTTTCCCACAGCTTAACATGGTACTCATGAACAGTCTTCTCTTGGGTTGGACTCCAAGCCCAATTCATCAAGGGAAAAGGCGTCAAGGAGCATATCGCATCCATGAGATACGCGGACATGAAGAATCTGGATGGTTTCCCGGCTGCCTTCTGCTCCCGGTATTCGGTGACCCTGTTGAACAAACTATCAGAGAGCATTTTTGCCCAATTGAATGAGGAACCTTTTGCTACTCGAAATATGAGGGGTACCCACTGGACGTAAAAATGTGCGGTATCCTCCCATCCGAAAAGCCGACAAGTCATCATCGCCACATACTTATAGTTTGGCTCCAACGAAGAAATCGAATACACACCCTTGTCGTTCACTCTGAATGTCGAGGAATGAGACACCCAATCCTTTATCAAACCTGGCATGGTTTTGTCAAATTCTTCGCACTCCTTTTTTAATTCCGCCAGGAATTATTTACCATATGTGTGTTCAGAGGTTGTTGGGAGCTTATACATAGACTGGATATGCTCGGGCCTAAAAGTCCCAATCCTGGCTTGTTGGTCATTTATGATAGTTCTATATGGTAAGTCGACGTGATCCAATGCCCATCGGATCATGTTGTAGTAGGGGAGCAACCGAGGTCTGGTTGCAACCAGGTGCATTCCCGACTGAACAATTTTCTTATACTTCGTGTTCAGGTCGTCCTTCACAATATCATAGTTATAGTCATCAGAGTCTGGACAGTTTACCGACTCGGATTGCAGGATATCTGTAATAGAAGACCGGGTGGATACTGAGCCATCCATCCGAGGCGAAGTATCTGAGACGTTGTCCGGACCCTGTGCTGTGACTTCGACATTTGCTTTAGCTGCTCTCCTTGGCGCCATAGCTGAAGCTGGTGTTTTCGTTCTTCTGTGATAAACCTGCGTATACATGCAGAGGCTAGTTCACTCGGAGAAAGGTGTGCTCTATACGCTTATGAGAAATGTCTAAAAAGAATGAACTTTCATATAAATTTGAAACTCAATACCTTTAGAATTAAGTCTGTCAAATCGTAAATAAAATCAAATCTAATGTATAAATCCGATCTTATTTATTCATGGATTTACCCTAATTCTTCATTAATGTCATTAATGTCTGGCGGCTTGACAGGCAGTCGGGTTACGGAGAGCAAGTAAATATCTCGTGAAGAGTGCCAACCTTGATGCGCGGGACGGATCTTGTTTTCCTTTTTTAAAATTTCAAATTTTAGCAATGTTGACCATTTTCTCGCTTATCGCTGTATCGTGAGCTTCCTTCCAACAATTTGAAACTTTATCTCGCGAGACTGCGAGGGCCAATTTGGATTTGATTAATAGTAGTCATGATTTGAAGAGCAATTAATTGTATGGTTAATCTATTCGCCATGTCGTGATCTCGGGAATTCAACGACAAACTTTTGGGAAAATGATATGCCGAGTCGCGATATCGCGATGTGGCGATAATTAAGGCTCGAAATTAAGAGAAGGAAATCTTAGATTAAGTGACTGATTAATCTTGCTAAAATTATGTCGCAACTTCGTGAATCGGAGTTTTGGGCAGTTTAACTTGATGAAATGAAGCGCCGAGTGCCGATGTGCCGAGAACCAAAATTAACCATGGTTAGTTTTTTACCTTTGGTCCTTAGTCCAGGTTATCACAAATTTATCGGGTTCTCGGCTCTCAGGACTGAAAAAACAAAAACTTAGGTTCGATGAATGCCGATGCGCGAGATCCCGACGATTATTAATCATGGGTTAAGGTTTTACCCTAGTTAATGCCTTGGGCAAACTTTAAAATCGAGTTCGCAGTTTCGTTGCTCGGGACTTGTGAATTGAAAATTTAAAGTGTCCGCCTTGCGAGGCCCCGAAATAAAACAAAAGAGTGAATATATTTGTGAGAATGGTTCTATTTTGAAAATGGAAAAAGATTTTCCGTTCAGGCGACAAGATTTCCAGAGTTTTAAGATTTCGGAAGGGGAATAAAAAGTAACTTTAGATCTCAAGTATATATATATATGAAAAATTGAAAATTTCGTGAGGTGAAAAACAAAGGCGGCTCCAACATAGGCTCCAACTAGGGATCCCGCTTCCCTGTGAGGCGGGAAGAACAATAGACCAGGTGCCAAAATTGGGTAAATGGATTCATAGGCTAAAAATTAACAGAAAAATCCAAGGAAAGATAGAAAGAGGGAGGACATTTTCGCTTGGTACTCCAGAAATATTTTCGAAATCAGATACTCTTTCCAAACATAGTTGAAGGCACCTTTGCAACTTTCCCTTTCTCATTACTAAGTTTAGGGAATGCTTTAAGACAGTCATAACGCTCCTAGGATATTCAACAGGTCTTGCGGTTCTTAGCTTGCATCAAAGAATGATATTATATAATCTAAAAAAGGGAAGTCCTGTCGGAATTTGGGGAAATGATCAGGTCTTCAGAAAGCGTTGATTACCAGAGTAGATTGATGTTTTACGTATAACAGCCTTATAGACCTCTCAGACATTGCTTCACTGCCAGTGAGCCTGTTCAGTACCCCGGTGAAGTTGTCTGACCCTTTTTTACTGAATTTCTTTTCACCACTTCGGAAAATATTTATGCGTTTAAACGCTAAGACGAGGGCAATCATTTCTGAATTTCCTTTCATCGTCTTAATGGACTAGGTGGGGGAAATCATTTCTAAATTTCCTTTCACCACCTGTCTTAGTATTCACTTTTTTAAAACATGAAGATGGGAGCAATCAGTTTATATCAGGGCTGAGATTTGTGTAATATTTTTTATCAGAGGTCTGTCAACTTGTTTTGATTACTCGGTATCAACCTTCCTTTGACCCTTACAAGACCTTTAATTCTTAGGGAGACAAGGGAAAATAAAACTTTTAAGGGACATCCTATTCAAGCAAGATTTGATTTTTTCGACGCTGTTGAAAAACCTAGGAAAGTTAGGATTACTATAAACGTTCCTTAACTTAGCAGAAGATCAAGTAATTGTAAGGACCGGATTTCTGATTAAGATCTGTTCCGAAATCTCTGGGGTTTAAAACGAAAGACTTTTACTCCTTTGCAAAAAACTCGGGAAGATAGTGACTTGCTAAAGTTAGGTTCCAAATATAGACAGAAAACAAGGTAACAATTCAATAGATTAATATACAAAAGGCGACAACAGTTCAAGATTGGTTCTCAGATATATTTTGGAACAAAATTTACGACTGACTGTTTTTTGGATTTTAATATATTCACTCAAATTATTTGGTTTGAGGATCTATGAAGTCAAAAAATAATCCCATTATCCGCTTTTTATATTTGAATTTGAACAGTATTACCTTAGATTGCCAAAACAACGTTTCATGACTCGAGTATCGAAAAAACTTACCTCTGCCTTTTCTTTTCAATTTCTTTGTGAGCTACGAATTATCTTATGTATCACCTGTTTTATGTCGTCCTATTTCCCACACTGATCTGCACCTTATTTCTTTAGCTATTTTCATCTGCAGCTGGAATCCTGCAAAAACAAATATGAACTTGATTTAAAATGCATTGAGAAATTAGGAAGGATAACCCAAAATTTGAAAATAAATGCTTGAGCAAAACGGAAATATGTATAAAAAACTCAAAAATAAAATTTACTTATTTACAATTATATATATATACAATTTCTTATTTTTCATTTTATTTTATTTCCTTTTTCATATGATGACTGTCAAGTCATGTAGTGCTTTAGATATCGCCCATTGACAGGGGCGCTGAGAACTTCTCCATCAATATTTTCTAGGAGAAAGGAATTTTTTCCTTCTGGAGCCGAGACCCTGAATGGCCCATACCAAAGGTGGTCAAATTTGCCATGTTTCGCGGCTTCTTCCCTTCTTGCATCCCATTTTAACACTAAATCACCTGGGAAGAACTCTCTGTCCTTTGCTTTGAGATCGAACAATTCTTTCATGTCGTCTTGGTATCTTTGCATTCTCTCGTCAATCTCTACTCTGAGTTGTTGAACCTCAATCAATTGGTTAATTCTTCTGGTTATATGGTTGGGCTCTTCGTTTTGATCCTGCCATAATTTCATCACTGGCAATGCTAAGTTTATAGGCATAATTGCCTCGGTCCCATATACCATCTGAAACGGCGAAATGCCGATAGACCTTTTAGTGTTGATGCGGTTTGCCCATAATGCATGTTTCAAATGGACATGCCAGGACCTCTTGTTTTCGTTCAATACCTTTTTTATCACGTTTACCAGGCTCTTATTTGATGATTCGGCCAACCCATTTCCTTGAGGGTAATAAGCAGTGGAATGGCCGAGAACGATACTGTACTTTTGGAAGAAGTCGACCATAGCCATGGACTTGAATGCCTGGGCGTTGTTGGTAACAATCTTTCGAGGACACCCGAATCTTGATAAGATGTTATTTTCCAAGAAGTCGATCACCACCAAGTCTGTTGCTCTTTTGGTTGGAATTGCTTCTACCCACTTGGTAAAATAATCTGTGGCCGTTAAGATCCACTTATGCTGAGCACTGGAATAGGGATTAATTTCTCCTATGAAGTCTAATCCCCATTGTTGAAATGGGGCTTCAGTTTTGACTGGAACAAGTGGTAGTGCCAGGAGTTTTTGTTTACCAGCGAATATTTGACACGAGTAACAGGCACGTACTTTATCATTAACGTCCGAAAATAGTTTCGGCCAATAGTATCCAGCCCTCAGGATCTTGTAGGCTGTGGCTCTCCATGCATGGTGTCCTCCGCATATTCCTTCGTGAAACTCTTCTATGACCTGTGGGGTTTCTGATTCAACCAAACAGACAAGTAAAAACCCAAGTGGATCCTTCCAGTATAGTTGGTTTTCTGAGATGCAATACTTGACAGCATGGAGTTTCAAGGTTCTGTATTTGGCTGGGGTTAATCCTTCTGGGCATTTCAAATTTAACAAATAAAAAACTATATCTTTATACCAGCTTGACAATATGAATTTTTCTTCAACCTTGTTTAGATATGTCTGGTCATCTGACTCTTGTAAATGTGTATCTTCGTCTTCCTTTTGTAAGTAATTGATATCAAGAGCTCTAAGGTTCGATTCAGCTAGGAGTTTGGCAAGACCTTTTCCTTCTATCAATTTCGTTGGCTTGATATCCAGATCAAATTCTTGTATTTTAGCGAGCCAACGCCCTCATTTTCCATCACTGTCCGGCTGTACCAATATATCTTTCACAGCACTGGTTGGTACGTATGCGATAATTTTTGAATGCAGAACATAAGTTCTGAATTCTTTTAGTGCTTTTACCATTGCGTACGCCTGTTTCTCTATTATATCATATTTTAGCTCGGCGTCTCTAAGGATCTTTCTAAAAAACACGATCGGGCGTTTGAAACCTCCATCATCTTTTTGTAGCAACACCGCGGCGATAGTATGTTCGGAAGCGAATGAGAAGATGAGAAAATCTCTCAAATAATATGGGCTTGTTAACACAGGTGCCTCGCTGATGACTTTTTTGATACGCTCAAACGACGCTTTAGCCTCGGTTGTCCAATTTACTCTTCTATCTTTCTTTAGCATTCCTGTGATCAATTTAACAATCTCAGCGAAATTTGGTATAAACCTTCGTAAAAAAATTATTGTTCCTAAGAAAGCTTGAATTTCTTTAACATTTCTAGGAATCCTGATAGTTTGTATCGCTTCAACTCTTTTAGGATCAATCTTGATCCCATCTTTAAATACGATATGTCCCAAAAGCTTACCTTCCTGCATAGCGAAATGTGATTTCTTTCGGTTCAAAGACAGACCATACCTGCGGCATTTTTCGAAAGTTTGTTTCAAATGGATCAAATGTTCTTCATCGGTTTTAGAAAAAACCGTCAAATCGTCAAGGTAAATTACTACGAACTTATCTCTTTCTCCAACGAAAGCGATATCCATGGCGTGCTGGAAGGTAGCCCCTGCATTCATCAAACCAAAAGGCATTTTGTCATACATAAACATTCCCCATGGTGTGGTGAAAGCGGTTTTTTCTCTGTCTTGCTTGTTCATGGAAATTTGGTTATACCCAGAAAACCCATCTATCATCGACATTCGATTTGCTCCAACTACTCTTTCCAGGATGTGATCCATTTTAGGAAGTGGATAATTATCTCTAAGAGAGGATCTGTTCAAGTTCTGGAAATCTACACACAGTCTGATTTCCCCGTTCTTTTTTCTGACAGGGACCAAATTTGCTATCCAATCTGAGTACCTCAGAGGTACAATTATTTTCGCATCTAAGAGCTTCTTGACTTCCTTTTCAATGATGGGCAACAAAATGGGGTTAAACTACCTGAGCTTTTGCCTAAAAGGCTTGACTCCGAGCTTCAAAGGTATCTTATGTTCAATTATAGAAGTATCATAAGTTCGAAGCTCATCATAGGACCAGGTGAAAACGTCTTTATACTGTCTGAGTAGGTCTCTGTATTGGTATTTTACCTTAGGAGGGAGGAATTTAGATATTTTTACTATCCTGGAATCTTTTTCAGTTCCTATGTCACAGTCTTCCACTTCTTCTAGTTGAGGTTGTAAAGTGGACTTCACAGGTATGTTGTTCCGATCGAAGGGTCTTTCTAAAGGAATTTAAGCCTTTCGGGATTTGGTTATTTTTAAGGACCAACATGCGATGATCCGCTATTTTTTCTCGGAAGGTTTCAGGATCTTCATTTTCTTGTATAATCCACATTGGGTCGTTTTGGTTTTCTTGGTCTGGATGGGTTTCAGAGAACTCGCCTATTGCTATAAGGAATTTCTGAATTTGTTCATCATCTTCAAAAACCTGCCAGTGTTGGACATTGTCTGGTATAGAGGGTTTATATCTGATTTCAATATGATATTTCAGTTTAACGTTCGTGGGAGGAAAAAAGGTCGAGGCTGCCTTAGCCAATGCGTTAGCATGTAGATTCTCGGTGCGAGGGACAAAATGGAATTTTACAGATGAGAAAAAATTCTCCATCAGATCCCAAGCACAATTCCTGTATGTTCTTAGTCTGGGATGCTTGGCTTGGTATTGTCGGTTTACTTGTTTTACTATCAATTCAGCATCACCGTAAACCTCCAAATTTTTTATGTTTAACTTCTTGGCTGCCTCTAAACCCAAGATTAATGCTTCATACTCGCACACGTTGTTGGTGTAATCTATGTCCCACTGTAAGCGATATGAGAAAGGAATGGTAAAATTACCTTCAGGTGCTATCAAAAGTATGCCAGCACCAACTCCTTCAGAAGATGAAGCGCCATCGAAGTACATCTTCTAGAGACCACTTTTGCATAGTTCTTTAGTCAAGGGGCTAAGCTCTTCTTGCTTCATATCGAGTTCTTCTGGACATCCATTTAAACCATCATCGAAAGATAATATGCAATTTCCCAGATCTTGGTCCGCGACATAAATGGGAAAATTATTTGGATTCTGAGGATCACTGACAGTATATGCCAATCTTGTTTCTCTGTACAATCGGGTAAACTGACCACCGAATACAGGAATTGTGGCATATGACATGTCCAATTGTAGAGAACCTCCCAACTTGGCTCCCCATGATCTGGATAACAACATACCATATTTGGGGGGAATATCTGTAATAACCACATCCATCAAGACACTCTTGACTGGGACCTGAGCCAGGGTAACAACCAGATATTTTATCATTCCCATACATTTAACCTTTCTTGAATCGAAAGAGTATAGATCTCCATAGGGTCTAGTGATCTGGAGGCCCAGCCTTTCCATTATCATTTTGGGCATAACATTATGTGAAGCCCCGGAGTCTAACATGTAGTTATGTAGCAGTTGGTCATGTATATTCAGGGTGATATAGAAAGGAGCGAAGTTGTCCTTGAATCCCTCAAAATGGGGACCAAAGGTGATGTTAGGTCTGTCATCTTCTAGGTTGATAACATCAAAGTGACTTTTGGGCTCATACACACCCATCACTTTGGCAATTTTCTTGCGATAAGTTGGGTTTTTTGCTAATTCTACCAAAGGAATCGGTATCTTAATTTTATTTAATTCATTTTCAAAATTGTAAGATGCATTGGCCTTGTCCGTTTCTTTGGTTAAGACTTTCGGGATTTATCTTTCCAACTTGTTTGTCTGAATTGCTTTTTCACTCGTGATCTTAGTCGAAGTTGTAACTTTATCTCTTGGTTCTGTTTCCTTTGTTTGGGTCTCAGCCTTTTTCACCTGAGACTGTTGAGTTTTTGTTACCATGTTTTTATCGCTGGGTAACAATGTTTCTTCCAAAGGAGGTTCTTGAGATTGACCCCTTGGCAAGATTTTCTTAGGTTGATCAGTTGAGGTAGGATTATTTTTTGATCTCAGATTGTATCTGGGTTGAAAATCAGCCGCTATCATTTATGTTTCTAGTTGAGACATGCAGAGTTCAATATGATCACCTTCTTTTTCTTCATTAGACGGTTGAGGAGTATTTAAGGATTTCTCATAGTCTTCCTTAGTGAGAAATGGCTGCGAATGCTCATCACTGAAACATGCAACTTCATCTCCCGAATCTCCGAAATCTTGGAGGTCGTTTGCTCCTATAAAATTTTCGTTCTTTAGTGGAGCCTGTATTTTTTTATCTTCATTCTTTATTTGCCTCTATTGATTTTGGATATTTGGGTTTCTCCTGAAGTCCTTTTTGTTAGAAGAATCAGCTTTAGCCTGGTCTAACTCCATCCTAGATATTTTGTTAGACAGATCTTTAATTATTCGGGCCATATCATCCACTCTGTCGTCAGTGTATCTATCCAACCCGGAAGGACCAGCTGGTTCCCTATAGCGTCTATTATCACGGTTGACTGTTTCTATTTTTACCTTCATCTTACCTGAAGCCATCATATTGGATTCTATCTCGACTGCATCGTCTTGCATTCTATTCAATGTGGCTCCTCTTCTTTCTCGCAAAAGTAACGCAAAATCGGGTTCGAAAGCTCCCGCAAAAGTTACTTTGGCTGAGGGTTCAGAAGGTTTAACACCCGCTGGAATTTTATTATAAAGTTTGTTAAATATCAGAATGAATTCCATAACGGTTTCTGTTAGAAAAACAGGACCGCGGAGCAATAAAATAAAACAAATGCAGAAACAAAAACACAGAAGACACACAATACAAGAGAGACACAGATTTACGTGGTTCACCCAGTGTGGGCTACGTCCACCAGAGAAATTTCCAGGTCC
>ML791968.1:636120-663268 GCA_009831015.1 Picea engelmannii | reverse complement strand
ACAGACCCACCTTCTGACATCTTCATATTAAATAATCTCTTCATTAGAAATACCTTATTCGATGCTGAGGGTTTTTCATACAATTTGGCCAGCGCATCCATCAAATCCTTCGTTGTCTTTTCTTTCGAAATATTGAAAGCCATTAATGCTTCCAGGCTCAGCTGTATCGTTCCTAGAGCCTTTCTGTCAAGAATCTCCCATTCTTCGTCCTTCATGGCCGCCGACTTCTTTGCTACTCCACTCAATGGTAGGAATAGATACTTCTGATATAAATAGTCTTCCATCTGCATCTTCCATAACTGGTAGTTTTGGCCGTTAAATTTCTCGAACCTAAACTTTCCATCTTCCGACATTGCTCCCACTCGAACCAGGAACCCTCATTTCCTGCGAGTTACCTTACGCTCTGATACCAGTTGTTAGAAAAACAGGACCACGGAGAAATAAAATAAAACAAATGCAGAAACAAAAACACAGAAGACTCACAATACAAGAGAGACACATATTTATGTGGTTCACCCAGTGTGGGCTACGTCCACCAGAGAAATTGCTAGGTCCTTCCTTTATTATTATCCAACAAATGAAGGGATACAACCTGCAGCAAAAACCCGCTGTAACTTCCTCTTCTTTCTCTCACAGTCTCCTCTCTCAGAATACAATATTCACCATCCTCCATAGCCGCAATACATTTCCCTCATAAAAGAGGGTTTCCTTCTAGGGCAAAAAACCCTAACATAATCTCTACCGTTAGATCTGCGACCTTATAATGAACGGTCCAGATTTACAATGAAATTACAATATACTTTTACAAGGCATAATCTCTACCCCCCCTCTGCACTCCCCCGCGTGGAAGATTGTACATACTTCTGGGGTGTAAATACTTCATGGGGTATAAACACGGCTGAAAGCACGGACCTCTGAATCAGGAAGATAATCAGGCTCCACAACCAACAGTTTCTGAGTTCTTTTTCTTCAAGGACCCAAATTCGGTAAGGTAATACAAGTGATATTTTCTCTCTCCCCATTGTCTGAGGAAAGCATCTTCCAATTCATTATACGTTCGAATAGAAGTTGCAGGAAGGCTCCGAAACCAAGTTCGAACCTGTCCTTCGAAGGTCTGGACAAGCAATCTCGAATAGACATCCTCGTGCACAATACCGCATATGTCTGCGAACTGGTCAAAGAAGTTTATGTGCTCGACTGCGATTAGGTCCCCCTCCCCAGTGAACTTAAGAATATTTTTGATGTAATTGTCAGGTAAGTCATGGGGAGGAACGGGTAAAACTAGGGGGGTGTATCTCGCTGCTACTTTTGCAAAAACGCCGGGAGGAGGGACATTCGGATGTCCTCCACCTCCTCCTCCGATGCCTGCCATTGACTTAGGAGTAGGGAATGAAGGTATAACACACTGTTTTGAATCAGGTGAGACAGGGAGGTTCTGTTGAAAAAGGGCTGGTATGTCACAAGATATCGATCTTTCTAAAGGACCTTTACCCTTGTTTATAGATGTAAAAGTCTGATGTGGCTCACTCCTAAATTATGAGTAGTATGTTTCTGGATATTTGGTATCAGACAGAGGACTGCAGGAGGTAGGAGGTTCCGAAGGGCATTTAGTCTTTATAAGTGGGTTTTTGGGTTTATTAACTGAAGGGGTTGCCTCAGATGAGCCTCTCGCTCTTAAAAAAATTTCAGGATTATTTACAGGCGCAATGTGCTTTCCTTCCGGATTTTGTCTGGTATGTCTTCTACCAGACGCTAGTTTGTGTTTCAGTGGAGTTGCCAAGTGAAAGATTAGAATAAGCCTTTAAAAAAGGTGTGCACTCTTTGTTCACTATCAAAGAGCAACACTTTCAACAAAATAGTTTGTCGTTTTCCCAGGGAAAAGATTTCGTAACTTCGTTCCCCGGCAACGGCGCCAAAAAGATGTTGTTCCTGAGTCTGTACTAAGGCTTAAAATACAGTGTCAAGGCATCCGAAAGTATGATAAAGGTAGATAAAAGATTGCACTAACCTTCGGTATAGGAAACTAGTGAGGATTTCTACGTTCTTATTGTCTAGCTTCCAACTGTTCCTGGATAGTAATATCTCGTTCAATGACTGCCCATGAATTTTCCAATTCCTCCTGGGTGTTCGTAGTTTTAAGGATTGTGTCGAAGATATTTAGAGCGATATGTATTTGATTAGATAGTTCGGGTTGAATGTTAGGCTGAGTTTCTACTGGGACAGTCATTTAGGAACAGTTCCAATATGGAAACGTTTTTTTAAAGACAGAGTTTATTTGTTGTTTCAATTCAGACTAAAAAATAAAGAGAAACTTTTGAATGAAAAAACGAAATAAAAATGCAAATTGAAGGCCCTTTCCTGTAACTGTATTGTTTTTTATAAAAATAACGTAAGATGGGAGAAAACATTTAGCTATAGAGGACGTGAATTTCGTGTCAGTGGAAAACTTACGTATACACAGAAGAAGGAAATGACATAAACATAATTGACCTAGTGTAAATAATATAAAATTATGTAAGTGTAAATTGGTCTTACACCCGCTGATAGCTGGTGCAGAGGAAAGACAAGAAAAAATTACAGAAAAGATGAAATTCCTTCACTATAGTAGTGGTCGTACTAAATTATAGTGATGCACATCAATTATGTAGAGCAAAATGAAAAGAAACAAAGAACATGACGAAACAAACTTGCAACACAGTCGTGACAGAATCGAGAATCTTCAAATTGCTTGTATTAACTCCTTTGATGCAAAAACTCTCTTACAGTTAGTACCAAAAATTCCAGCCCCTTGGTTCTTCTTTCTCTATTCTATTTATACAAATTTGCCTTTTCGTATTCTATTTACAAAAAAGTGCCAGCTGCTTCCTTTACGTGACTTGGTGCATATGATACATCTGTCCATAAAACTGTATACAAACTGTGGCGGTTCCGTTTTGACAGCTGTTAGGAGTGAAATCACTCCATCTCTTCTACTCTATTTTCAAAAAGGGCCAGGTGCTTGTCCTCGCACGGATTCAGTGTACATGATACACTTGTCTACAAACTGAGTCACAAGTTGTGAAGGCTCGGCTTGACAACTGGCTTCTGTAAAATAGCACTCTCGGGCCAACTGTGGAAGTTTATCATCTATTTGTACATTGATGATTTCAAGAGTGCCTAATTGCGCACTAGGCTGAATCAAGTGTTTGTCGATTTGAGCCGGGTCTACCCTGTCCATCCTAGAGATTTTTGTTAAATTCCTCTCATTCTTCTCCTTCATGTCGAGAGAAATTTGATCTATATTAATCTGTCTCAGCGCCTCTGTGTCGCCTCCAATCTCCACCCCCAACAACCCACCATTTATGGCTTTGCAGGCTTCTGCTAACGAATTTGTCACTTTTTGAACCTGCTCTTTGCGCAAAGTAATATCCTATTCCCAATTCTTCAACAAGATGTTACCCCTAGTCTGTTCGGCGATGGTGAGCCCGGGAGGCCCTAAAAACCTGTGGTTAGTCGCTATTACTGCTTCTTGAAAAGTGACCTGAGCAGCTTCTGCGTTTCTTTCTTTGTTAATCAGATTCTCAGAGATCTGATGTATTAACAAGCAATCTTCTCGAATCTCTCCTACTTTGCTTGGCAGGCTCTGTTGAGTAGAGGAGATTCTGCTCCGAATATTGGTTGCTCGATATTTAACGATTTCAATGTCAATTTCCTTGCTTTGTGTGACCTCCAACTGAGCCTGCAGTTGAGCGATCGTATCCCTCTGCTGGCCCGATTGTACCCAACCATCTCAGATCGTAGAATTTGCTTGTTCCAGCTTGGTCTTGAGGACTTCAATTTCTTTCTTATTGGCCAATCGGGCCAGCTCTATTTCTCCGCTTACTTGACTCTTGGCGCTTTCTGCTGCCGAAGCCACTCTAGCCTCAAGAGTCTTGATCAAGCGATTCTTTGCTCTGAGCTGATTCTTTAATTCCCCAACCGAGAATTGATTTTTCATCGTGTATGCTCCTAGCGTCCCTGCAATCTCCGTGGCAAATTCATCTTTCTTTTTGTTCATCCCATCAATCATTACTTTAAACCTTTTGACAGTTGATCCTTCCTCCCAGGAGAACTCCCTCTTTACAACTGCCTTTCTCTTTTTGTCAAAGAAGAATTCATTAGGAGGGAGTTCTTCTGCCCTTATAGGTCTCAATTCTTCTCCGAAAATCCATCCCTCCTGTATGCTTCCTTGTGTTGACTGTAAAGGGGTGACAGAGGTGATAGGTTCCCCGATTTGCTTCGCAGCCTTCTCTGGTGTGCTGAGTGGACCTTGCTCTTTCGGGGGGTCAGGGGTCTTCGTTCCTGCCTCTGGATTTTGAATTTCTGGTGGACCTGTGTCTTTTATTTCCTCCTCCAGATTATGTTCCTTGGGAGGGCGAGTAGTCTCTTCTTCTGTTTCGGGATTCCCCTCCCGTTCTGGATTCTTCTCCTGCTCAGGACTCTTCTCCCTTTCCGGATATTTCTTCGTTTTTGGATTCTTCTCCTGCTTAGGATTCTTCTCCTTCTCCCCTACCTGACATTTTTCGGGGTTAGAGGTTTGTCCCTCAGAACTTTCGGTCTCTTTTCCTTTATCTTTGGAAAGTCCTAGACCTCCTAGCACCACGGGGATACATTGTTTCCTATGCTCCTGAAATTTTAAAACTGAGGCCCTATCTTCGGGTGCTAGGGATGTGATTCGAAATTGCACCTCCAAATAGGACCTCGCCCCTCAGAAAACATCGTCCGAGGGTGAACATTCATGCTCAAACCTCTTTAATCCACAACTTCGCAAATGAGTGCTTACAATTCCCTGAGGATCATGCATCTTGTACTCGATAGAGACTAAGCTTAAGTTTTCTATGGCTGCAGCTTCAGCCTTAGCATGTCCAAAATCTAATAAGGAATAGGAGTTTAGCCGAATAGGGAAAAATGGCCATACCTTCTTCACTGACGTTTTGAGCTGTTTGCTCACTCCGCCGGTTACTGTTTGTCGAGCAATCTCGCGACAAGCTAGCTTGTCGGGGATGAATAGTGGTAGCGCCAGAGGAGGAACAACAGCTCCAAACACTCTCAAATAGGAGAATTACTCTTCCACATACCAGTCTGTAATATGGCTCAGATTCTGAGCAATGCTATCTGATATGCGGGGTGGCAAAAGACCAAAAATGGTGATGTGCAGCGGCACCATCACGCAGTTAAAAATCTCATAAATAAACCTGTTCGCGTTATTTTCCCACAGCTTATCGTGGTACTCATGAACATTCTTCTCTTGGGTTGGACTCCAAGCCCAATTCATCAAGGGAAAAGGCGTCAAGGAGCATATCGCATCCATGAGATACGTGGACATGAAGAATCTGGATGGTTTCCCGGCTGCCTTCTGCTCCCGGTATTCGGTGACCCTGTTGAACAAACTATCAGAGAGCATTTTTTCCCAATTGAATGAGGAACCTTCTGCTACTCGAAAGATGAGGGGTACCCACTGGACGTAAAAATGTGCGGTATCCTCCCATCCGAAAAGCCGACAAGTCATCATCACCACATACTTATAGTTTGGCTCCAACGAAGAAATTGAATACACACCCTTGTCGTTCACTCTGAATGTCGAGGAACGAGACACCCAATCCTTTATCAAACCTGGCATGGTTTTGTCGAATTCTTCCCACTCCTTCTTTTTGAATTCCACTAGGAATTCTTTACCATATGTGTGTTCAGAGGTTGTTGTGAGCTTATACATAGACTGGATATGCTCGGGCCTAAAAGTCCCAATCCTGGCCTGTTGGTCATTTATGATAGTTCTGGACGGAAAGTCGACGTGATCCAATGCCCATCGGATCATGTCGTAGTAGGGGAGCAACCGAGGTCTGGTTGCAACCAGGTGCATTCTCGACTGAACAATTGTCTTATACTTCGTGTTCAGGTCGTCCTTCACAATATCATAGTTATAGTCATCAGAGTCTGAATAGTTTACTGACTCAGATTGCAGGATATCTGTAATAGAAGACCAGGTGGATACTGAGCCGTCCGTCCAAGGCGAAGTATCTGAGACATTGTCCAGACCCTGTGCTGCGACTTCGACATTTGCTTTAGCTGCTCTCCTTGGCGCCATAGCTGAAGCTGGTGTTTTCGTTCTTCTGTGATAAACCTGCGTATACATGCAGAGTCTAGTTCACTCGGAGAAAGGTGTGCTCTATACGCTTATGAGAAATGTCTAAAAAGAATGAACTTTCGTATAAATTTGAAACTCAATTCCTTTAGAATTAAGTCTGTCAAATCGTAAATAAAATCAAATCTAATGTATAAATCTGATCTTATTTATTCATGGATTTACCCTAATTCTTCATTAATGTCATTAATGTTTGGTGGCTTGACAGGCAGTCGGGTTACGGAGAGCAAGTAAATATCTCGTGAAGAGTGCCAACCTTGATGCGCGGGATGGATCTTGTTTTCCTTTTTTAAAATTTCGAATTTTAGCAATGTTGACCATTTTGTCGCTTATCGCTCTATCGTGAACTTTCTTCCAACAATTTGAAACTTTATCTCGCGAGACTGCAAGGGCCGATTTGGATTTGATTAATAGTAATCATGATTTGAAGAGCAATTAATTGTATGATTAATCTATTCACGATGTCGTGATCTCGGGAATTCAACAACAAACGTTTGGGAAAATGATATGCCGAGTCGCGATATCGCGATGTGGCGATAATTAAGGATCAAAATTAAGAGAAGGAAATCTTAGATTAAGCGACTGATTAATCTTGCTAAAATTATGTCACAACTTTGTGAATCGGAGTTTTGGGCAGTTTAACTTGATGAAATGAAGCGCCGAGTGGCGATGTGCCGAGAACCAAAATTAACCATGGTTAGTTTTTTACCTTTGGTCCTTAGTCCAGGTTATCACAAAGTTATCGGGTTCTCGGCTCTTGGGACTGAAAAAACAAAAACTTAGGTTCGATGAATGCCGATGCGCGAGATCTGGACGATTATTAATCATGTGTTAAGGTTTTACCCTAGTTAATGCCTTGGGCAAACTTTAAAATCGAGTTCGCAGTTTCGTTACTCGGGACTTGTGAATTGAAAATTTAAAGTGTCCGCCTTGCGAGGCCCCAAAATAAAACAAAAGAGTGAACATATTTGTGAGAATGGTTCTATTTTTAAAATGGAAAAATCTTTTCCATTCAGGCGACAAGATTTCCAGAGTTTTAAGATTTCGGAAGGGGAATAAAAAGTAACTTTAGATCTCAAGTATATATATATATGAAAAATTGAAAATTTTGTGAGGTGAAAAACAAGGGCGGCTCCAATAGAGACCATCTTTATATCCAATAAAGATACATTTTTCAGCCTTCTTATCCAGCTTACTCCTATTTTCCTTTGGAACATGAACATATGAATCGCAGTCAAATACCTTAAGATGTGTGAGACAAGGCTCCTTACCATTCCATACCTCTTGTGGATTCTTGTTATCCAATGCTGATGAGGGTGATCTGTTGACCAGATAACATGCAGTACCCACTACCTCTTCCCAGAATTCTTGCCCTAACCCGACACCACTGAGCATGCACCTTGCTTTTTCCATTAACGTCCTGTTCATCCTTTCTACAACTCCATTCTATTGAGGTGTATATGGAGTAGTCTTCTTCCTTGCCATACCACACTTCTTACAGAATTCTTCAAATTCATTCCCGTAGAACTCTCCGCGATTATTTGTACTCAACACCTTAATTATTTTCTCTGTTTGATTCAAAACAAGAGACTTAAACTCTTTGAACCTGTCAAAGACTTCAAATTTCTTCCTGAGGAAATATATCCAAGTTTTCCTCAAGAAGTCATATATAAATGAGACATAGTACACAGATTTTCCCAATGATGGGACCGACACAAGTCCAAAAACATCACTATGAACTAGCTGTAAAATTCCTTCTTCCCTCGTTGCACCAAAGGGGAATCTTACCTGATTCTTCTTCCCATATAGACAATGTTCACATAAATCAAAATCCAGATAGAAGTTAGACATACCTTCAACCATACCTTTACCGTGTAGCAATAGAATACCCTTCTCTCCGATATGCCCCAATCTTTGATGCCACAACATAACCTTTTCTCCAGAGACTATAGGAGTTGTTTCTTCTTCAACTCCAATATCACGAACAATGGAGCTATTACACCCATCACTAATAGTGCTTCCTAGTAGCTTATACAGAGTTCCAAACTGAACTCCCTTCATCAACACCATTGCTCCTCGAACCATCCTGCAAGTTCCCTTTTCCAATATTGTTTTAACCCCTGCATCTTCTATTTTTCTTACATAAATCAAATTTTTGGCCATACCTGGGATGTGCAGAACACCAGGTAGTGTTCTAATCCTTCCATCTATGAGCCTCAATGTGACCCTTCCTCTTCCTATGATTTTGGTTGTCGAATCATTACCTAAGAAAACATTCCCTCCATCATACTTTTCATATTCGCAGAACCACTCCCTGTGGGGAGTCATATGAAAGGATGCACCAGAGTGAACCAACCATGCCTCATGATCTACATGTGTGCTTGACGAGGCCAAGTACACATCCCCTCCTTCTTCCTTGGAGGTATTTTCTTCTATAGAAAAATATTCTTCAGATCCCTTCTTTATCTCAACTTTGGATCTACACTGCTTCTTGTAGTGCCCTTCTTTTCCACATCTCCAACATACCCTTACAAACTTTCCAAGAGATTTAGATCTACCCTTAGACTTATATCTCCCACTTGAGAAACTAGATCTATTTCTTTCATGGGAACGTCCCCTTGCAAATAATGTGTCTGTGTTATGTCCTTCCATATTCTTCTGTCTCATCTCCTCCGACAACAAGGATGAGACCACTTCTTCAAACTTCAAAGAAGTTGTATTACTACCTATGGCCACAACTAGACTATCCCACGAGTCTGGTAAAGAACACAAAAAACTGATACATTTATCTTCATCTTAAATTTTAATATCAACAGATACTAACTGAGTTACCACAGTATTGAAGGCATTCAAATGCTCTGCCACCTAGTCTCCATCTCTCATCCTCAGGTTATACAACTTCTTTCTCAGGAATATTTTATTTACCAACGACTTAGACTGATAGAACTTCCCCAAGTTTTCCCATAAATCCTTGGCTATAGCTTCCTCTGACACATCCAGTAATACTGAATCAGAGAGACAGTTGGATTGTGCTCTTTGCCTTCCGATCCAATTTTTTCTAGTCATCTGTAGAAGTTTCTGTAGGTGCAATACCTAGATCTACTATGATCCACTGATCTCTCTCCACCAAAATATCTTCCATCTTGAGCTTCCACAGCTCAAAAAATTTCCCATTAAAATTCTCGATCTCCATCTTTTAATTGCTTGCCATTTATTTTCACCTGAAAAACAATACTGTAGATCTCCCACTGTAACAAGTCTTATCAGAATCCCAAGCCAAACCCTTGACCACAAAGGCGTCCCCCTGAAGCCAATAAATATCTGATATGAAATGTAAATTCTAACCTTGTACAATATCTACTGCAAATAGATATTCAAAAAAAGAATAGAAAAGATATAATGGCAAATAAAAACATTACACAGAGATTTTTCCCTTGGAAACCCAAACCTGGAAAACCGACATATTCTATATTATTCATCGTGTTACAATGTTTACAATACAAAATACATATAGGATCCACCAGCATCGAAAACCCTAACCCAATGACCTGTATTAGTCCAAAACCCTAATTCCCTAACCGAAAATATAAAACCATCAGCAAAGAAACCATGTACTGAAAAACCACCTAAATATAATGCAGTCCCGATCCAAAAAAGAAACAAATTGAGGGCTTCACCCCCCTGTAGACAGTCCATCAGTGCTTCACCTCCCTCTATGGTCCTCGACAACATGTCGGATCAATAATTCTTAGAGCTCTGTAGCTGGTGTTAGACTCACTCTGAGAGAAAACCACTTCCCAACAAGATCTCTCACCTGGAGAGAGATGATCATAGGCCTAGCAACCTGCCTCTTCTACCACGGGCCTGAAAACCCAGTTCTTCAACCAGTATTCAACTCAATTCCCACAATTTCAGGATGACAACAACATCAACAGGTCAATTACATTCAGGAACACAGAAAGCAGTAACTCAAAGACAGTTCAGGTATGACACGACTCTGCAAGAGTGGATTGACTGGCTTACAGGATACACAGGTGACATGTCTCAATCCACAGGTTTGACACTAGTTTTCAGAGGGCATGACAAGAAATCCACACAAATGTCGAAAACAAACTCAACAGTTTAGACAGAGGGTTTATTGGTTTCTCAGGAAACATCACAGGCTTTGGTTCTCAGAGTTGTGTGAGGCATACAGAGGTCAGACAAAAATCATTGTTTCAGACAACCAATAGTAGAAAGGAGGACGAACCCCAAACTCAACTGACACTTCATCTTTTAACCGCATGCGCCCAGGTTTACACTTGTCTTCCTGGTGCTGCATGTATTCCCTTTTTCACACTTGGAGTTGCATGCGTTGCTTCTCCCAGGACTTAGGATAAAAACATGTTTTGTCACAAAGATTTTGGAATAATAAATTATTATTCCCAAGGACTTAAGCCCCCAAGCTTAGCCCCTAGGATTAACACTTAGCCTCTCTTTCCAACCTTTCTTCCCCCTTTTCCTTACCCACTCAGTGGAATATTAGTCCCCCATCACTCTTTCTTTATGGTCAGCATGCACGCAACGATGTTTATATTTTTATTAATGTTCTGCATATTACATATACAAAAATAGGCATCCTGGCCTTAACACTTAGGCTCTCCGGACTAATAAACACATAATTCTACCAGCTTATCAATACTCGGATCACCAGCCTATAAAACATTATTTACAATTCATAAACATGATTACAATAATGCTTGTCCTTGGGGATATTACAATCCCCTCTCCTTATTTTTGCATTGTCCTCAATGCAACTTTCACACAGCATCAACAAGATTTTTCAAAATCTTCAAAAAGATGCGGGTATTCTTCCCACATAACATCTTCATGCTCCCATGTCATGTCTTGAGGACCGTACCAAGTCCACTGGACCATTACAATCCCTATGGCTCGATTCCAGAGTTGTTTTCTTTTCCGGTCCAATATGCGCATAGGATGCACTTGCAGGACACCTTCTTGCTCCACCTAAATCACATTCCAATAAATTACATGATTAGCATCAGGTATATATTTCTTAAGAAATGAAACATGAAACACATTATGTATACTCATGGATGTAGGTAATGCAAGCATATATGCAACTAGCCCAATCCTTTCTAGGATTTCAAATGGCCCACAAAATCTGGTTGCCAACTGTTAGGACCCAGAAATGTCCCTTTTTCACTACATCTTTTGCCCATTCAACTTTCTCATTCCTAAGCTAAATGACTATTATAATGAGTACTAAGACCCTTTTTCCCAAGGTATGAACTATTCATCTTGCTTTTATATTTTCATTTACTTAGCATGTTTTATTGGTAACGTTCACATATTTTACCCATGAAATGATTTAACTAATGATCAAAATGCTTAGAACAACCCACTTCGAGAAACTCGTTGTTGTTACAGCTATGCGCCAATATTGGAAGATGTTACATGACTGCTGCAACGGATGCCACCAATCTTGGAAGCTGTTACATGACTGCTGCAATAGATGCCACCAATCCTAGAAGCTGTTACACGACTACTGCAATAGAAGCCCGTCAATCCTGGAAGTTGTTACAACAGATGCCACCAGTCCTGTTGCTATACGACTGCTGCAACACCTACTGATTAGATAGGTTGGCTCACGATGTTGATCAAGGGGAGTTCTAGATTTTGTATTAATGATATCAAACAAATAGCTTAAGAATTGGGGATTCTCAAGACTGTTCTGTTTATGTTCTACGGAATGACTCTAACTTTAAATAACAGAGATTTTGTAATGAAAAGAAGTTTTTTTACTGGAGAAAGAAAAGTAACGCTCATTGTACACAGACACTTTTGGAAATTGAATGAAAGAGTGGATTTAATTCCTTTAGCAGACTGTAACCTATTTCTTTGAGTGGATTCAATGAGAAGGAAAGGGCCCACCTTCCTCACTGATTCCCCTCTTTTTTGAATTCTAGATTAGTTGTTTCAAATGCGAATGATTTAACTGTTAGACATTTCTAGAATACAACTGTTGTTATAGTTTAGTTCCTTCTTGTTAGATGTGCATAAACCTGTCTCATGAGAATTAGAAGTCGATTGTTGAACATTGTTGGAGAACTGATTTCCCTTTTACTACATTAGGTTAAAATATTGTTTTCGAGAAATAAAAGTGTGAAGTACCTTCTTGCAATAAGTAGATTTCCTTTCTGCAAATAGTATAGAACTGTTTGCTGCAAAAGTAAATTAGAAAGTTCGATTAGAGTAGGCAATCCAGGGTTCTTATACATTCATCAATTTAGATTGCAATTATGATTTTGAATCTGTAGAACTCCAGCTGTATCAGCACAACTGTGTTAGTGATAATGTTTTTTTTTTTTTTTTTTTTAAACTTCCCTACTACAATTAGATTAGAGATGCTTTCATAATCTAGCATGGAATGTGCACAATTATGTTGAAATAACAGACTTCCCTGGGTTGACAATTTATATTGAACACTTTGATTTTCTATTCAATTAGACAATTAAAGTGCCCAACATTTTGGCGTCGTTGTCGGGGAAGATAATTATAGATTTTGGTAAGAACATTAGTTTTGTTTCTTAGGAATGAATAGTCTGCATGTATCATGAAACGCGAGAATGAATCCCCCAAAATACTAACCTTACAGGTACCATAGGACGTGGAGGAAGAAATCCTAACATACTGGGGAGACAAACCATTGTTGATGAGATTATAGCCAGAGAAGATTCTTCTTCAGGATCTATTTTTCGCCCTGCAAATCCTCCAAGAAGACGTGATCTGCAGTTAGTAGAAATACCCCTTCTCGAAACATCGTTCTTATCAAGGGACGAAGTTGAAGTCAAAGCTAAATATTTGTCACCAACAAATCAGCAAGCAACACTGGAGAACATTGAAGATCAAGGAAGTATAGCCTGGAACAGGGGAAATCTAGAAGAAACTGTTTATTAGATCAACGATTGGATAGTCACTAAAGACGAGTGCGATGTTGTTTGGAGAGAAAGAGCACATATGGAGAATCAAGGGGATAATGAAGAAGACCTCTACCAAGAGAATCCACAAAACTACGAGGATCAGGTAAACAATGAAAATACTATCTCTACCCTGGTTTTTCCTATTTCTGATGTTCCCACACGAGGGATGGCTCCTATGAAAAACGTACCTCTCTCAGCTCTCCCAAATTTTCATGGATTATCTACTAAAGATCTGGATGAGTTTTTGTTTGAATTTGACATTTTGTGTAGAATCTATGACTACACTACCACTACCAAAAGCTTAAACTGTTTCCAGCTACATTAAAGGGTAATGCATTAAGATGGTTCATGAGCCTTGGAGGAGAAAACATTTCAACATGGGTACAAATGAAGCATCTTTTCCTGATCAAATACCAATACTACTGTCGAACAAGGGAATGAAGAGAGGAACTATTCAAGATGTCATAGAAGGAGGATGAGACCCTTGAAGACTTTGTAGAGCGACTCCAATATAATCTACAAAGGTCTGGACATCCAGATGTGAGTAAGGACATTCTAAAAAACATTTTTCTAAAAGGAGTTAGAGAAGATTGTTTAGATATGCCGAATATTCTTAGAAAGGGAGATATATCTAAGGAATCTACAAGGACATTGTAGATGTCTGCAAAAGATGTTCTCGAGGATCTACAAGGAATAAGTCAGCTACCAAGGACACCACTTTTTCAAGGGTACATAAATCAACCAATGGAGGAGAAACAAGAGAAGAAATAGGTAATCTGTTAGAAAATTTCAAAACAGAGATGATTAACTCTTTTGCCTCACAAATGGATACTTTGCAGGTCAAACAGAAACAAGAAGAATCAGAGCAAGCATTGTGCATTTTCTATCTGAATTGCAGAAAGAAACATCCACCAAGGGAGTGCCCACTGAACAGTGTCCAGGTATGCCTTATTTGTGAATTAGACCATGCCACTGACCAATGTCCCTCTCTACCAGGTGTAAAAGCATCAATGAAGGCAACTAATGAGGAAACAAAGGTTGTCTATCTAATAATACAAAGAAGAAAATGGCAACCAAGAGGTCAAGGTATGAACTCTCAATTCTCTCCTCCAACATTTAATTATTGGAACAATCAGCTACCATATGGCCAGACGAATGCACCCCCTCCAAATCAAATGCCACCCTCTTTTCAGGATCCCAATGCATGGTTACCTATGCCCCAACAACAGAATCACTATGGGCAATGGAACCCATATGGGAGATGCCCTCAACAAAAATTTAGTTATCAAAGCCATCACCAACCGAACCCCTATCAACAACAGTTCCAACCCCCGTACCAGCAGCAACAACTGCAATTGCCTCCCAATGCCCCACCAAACAATCCTCCCTTACGACCTCAGATGCCTGTGCAACCTAACCCAAACCCAAATAATAAGGCCATTTAGAACATAGACATACATAATGTGCCAGCCTTATCTATTACTCCTATGCCTTGTGATGAAATAAAATTAAGATCAGGGAGAATAGTTGAGCCAATAATTGAAGATGTTCCATCTTCAGAATCAGATAAGGAATCAGGGGAGAGACCATCTGTTGATACAGAGGAAATTGACCAACCCATTATAGAATCAACAGACCCACCATTCCCTGAAAGACTGAAAATTACCAAGCCTGTGGAATTACCATCTTTCAATCTCATAGGAGAATTGCAAAATCTACACGTTAATATTCCACTACTGCAAGCGATAAGAGATGTCCCTATTTATGCCAATACTATGAGGGACCTCTGTATCAGAAAACCTGGATGAAAACCTAAAGATCCCCTCACACTGCATGTAGTGGGGGATTTGTCTGAGCTGATGTTAGGAAAAACTCCACCTATTAAATATGGTGACCCAGGAAACCCTACAGTCACTGTTAAAATTGGACAGACATCTATTCCACATGTACTAGTTGACTTAGGGGCAGAAATTAACATCATGCCAATAGAAACTATGTAATTGCTACAAATTAGAACACAAATCTGACCTACTCCTATTGTTCTAGAATTAGCTGACCACTCTACCATCAGACCAGAAGGAGTAATCGATGATTTAGTTGTTTCATTGGACTCATGGAAGTATCCTGCTGATTTTGTCATTTTGCAACCCAAATCTCGTCTGGGAGGCCATCCTCTAATTCTGGGACGACCATGGTTAGCTACAACTGATGCTTTCATTGGTTGCAGATCTGGTTCCATGACCATCTCTGATGGTTATGACACAAAAAAACTTACCCTGTATCCTCATGCTACACCCAGTGCAGAACCTGAAAATTCTCTATGGATGGACATTGAGGATGGAAGTTCTCTACCTGTGCTAACTATAGGAAAGGCCCTGAGTTTCAAAGATGAGATGGAGGATGAGTTAATCAATTTCTTTATTCGTGACCCCTCTATTGTTATACAGAACATGCACCACCAGTTGATCTGATTCTTTGACCCTATGGCCCAGGAAGAAATGAACTCAGAAATGTTCTCAAAAACCGCTGACAATCAAATTGATTCAGCTGTAACTACAACTGTTGTAACAGTGAACATTGTAACAACAGATGACGAAATAGAAACAGCTGAATTATTTCCTAGAGTCAGTTCTAAGAGCATCGTTGTGGAAGTTGAACTTGGAAAAACCTTGAACATCAATCCCGATCTCTCCACTGCTGAAACTCACCGATTGATGAAATTACTGAATGAACATAAAGAAGCATTTTACTGGGATTACATGAATATGAAAGGCATTCCCTCTGAACTATGCACCCACCATATATACATCAAATAAGAATGTTGACCCATTTTCCAACCACAAAGGAGGATGAAACCAAACCTTAAAGAAATTGTTAAGGAAGAACTTCAAAAACTTCTCAACGTCGGAATCATCTATCCTATATCAAACAGCGAGTGGGTATCACCGTTGGTTATTTTTCCTAAAAATAAAGGTAAGTGGAGAGCGTGTGTGGACTATAGAGCCCTGAATAAGGCCACGCAGAAGGATCATTTCCCTATGCCATTTATTGATCATGTTTTAGACAACCTAGCTGGAAAAAAATTCTTTTCTTTCCTAGATGGATTCAATGGCTATAACCAGATACAAATTTCCCCACAGGACCAAGATAAGACCACCTTTACCAGCCCTTGGGGTACATTTTCCTACAAGGTTATCCCATTTGGCTTGTGTAATGCACCAACCACTTTTTAGAGAGTTGTGATTCATATTTTCTCTGATATGGTGAATGACTGTATGGAAATAGTCATGGATGACTTTACACCTTATGGTACTGATTTCGAAGAAGCTTTGTCTAATATGGAAAAAGTGCTCAAAATATGTAGACAACCTCATCTTTATTTAAGTACAGAAAAGTGCCATATGATGATGCATGAATGGGTAGTGCTAGGACACTTCATCTCTTGTGCAGGGATTCAGGTAGATCCAACCAAAATCCAGGTAATTTTGGACATTCCAACTCCATCAACTTAGAAAGAGGTAAGAATTTTTTTAGGGCACGCCGGGTATTACAGGAGATTCATTAAAAATTTCTCTAAACTTGCCTCTCCATTGTTTTTTCTACTAAAAAAAGATGTTGACTTTCGTTGGACTGACAACTATGAATTGTCTTTTGCAGATCTTAAATAGAAATTGTCCATAGCTCCCATCTTGAGAGGGCCCAATTGGGCTCTGCCTTTTCACATTTCTTCAGATTCCTCAGACACTGCAGTTGGTGCAGTACTAGGGCAACAAGAGGACAAATAACCCTACGCTATCTACTATATCAACAAGAACATCACTCTTGCTGAGTTAAATCACATAGTTACCAAAAGAGAATTCTTGGTAGTAGTGTTGAAGGAAAATCTCCCTACGGACAGGTAGATCTCCTCTTGAGAGCTAGACTCTTAACTCTTAAGACAAAGGATGCTTATCATGAAAACTGACTTCCTTTTATATGTAGATAAACTAATGTGTGAGGAGGAAGGAGAAAAGAAGTACCTTTTACTGGTGTTTGTCCCTACACAGTCCGAGTTGAGCTCCAATATTGAATTCCTCGATAAGCCTTGTAGACAAACAAAAGTACAAACAACTTCCTACTCTACTGAGATTAGTTCGAAATAGGTCTATCTATTAGAGACAAATTCATGTGAGATCAAACACAGAATTGAAAGAAATAGGCCAAGCATATTATATTAATGAGAACAGCAATGAAGAAAACTTACAACCGTAGATGTGAGTGCAACAGCTTCATCAAGTTCCCCTTGTCCAAACCCTTGCTCAAACAGTCCACACAAAGAATGATGATGCTCCAAATGACATACCACTCATGAGATCATAAGTTTGGTATAATTCTCCATCTCCATTCCTCCTCCTCCATGGAAATCCCTCATTATATAAAATTTGGAGACTTAACCACCATGGAGAGAATCTCTCATCAGATCCACTAAGAAAGGGATCTCTAAGATATTTAGGGAGAAAATATCTCTTAAGGATTTTGGGGAGGAAATATCTCTCAAGGATTTTAAGGAGGAAATATTTCAACCATCCATGAGATCCTCCACCTTCCCTAAAAAATAGGAAACCAAATGTGAGGTGGATCCTCACACTTAATTACTTTCTTTTACATGAATATTAATAATAATTCATGTGCACTTGATTCTCTCACTTAATCAATTTCTTTTCCATGAATATTAATAATAATTCATGTGTACTTAGTATTTATTTTCCTTCATGTAATATATACCTCCTCCACATTGACTAAGGATTGTGACATAGGCTATTCCATGGTGTCAAGGCATATGCGACACTTATATGACACTTTACGACACTTAGGGCGAGGTACCTAGGTGTGCAAATTTCATGTGTAATAGAATTCCCCCTAAAGTGTGAGGTCAGAAGAAAGGATGATGGCCGAAACACTTTACAAAACTTTAAAGAAAGAGTGTGGACTCAAAGAACCTGATAGAATTTGCACACAAACATCCAACAAATATTATGACATGCTTCAAACCCAAGGCAAACATACCTATGCTTGGGTGATCAAGACTTGCAAGATATGGCCTCCATAAAATACACTGCGGATCCATAATTATATTGATAAAAAGGTATAGCCACCGAAAATACACTGTGGATCTATACTCCCATGACCTGAACTGATCATAGCCATGAAGAATACACAGTGGATCTACGAGATGACAAGACATAGCCACGAACAATACAAAGTGGATCTATGTAACAATATATGTGTCTTGTTCAAAAGATACTCCTACGCAACCTGGGAAAAGTACATATCAGAGTGATCACTCAACCCAGGGTCTTCTTACCGATCCCGATGTAGTATGAATCTAACCATGTGAATAGATGTCATGATGTCAAACATGATAGAAACCACTTGATTACCGGTCAATGATGTAAACCATTAACAAGCACGAGGGAGATCACCATTGATGTCAACGATTCCCAAGGTACTCTAGTACATTCCAATGAATGTGAATGGATGAGATGAAGTCGAACATCCGTGGAGTCATCTGATCAGAGGTCAATGATGTAAACCCACTGTCGAATGTGAGGAGGCCTGCCATTAAGGCATGTAGGTCCCAAAGTACTAACTGGTTTCTAAGTCTAGTTTTTGGATAATGTGTTGAAGTCGACAGGAATAGACTCGTCGAAGGAGGGCCTTGATGTATCCCCCATCAACGACACAAAATGGACACAGAGATGTAATTGGTAGTTCAAATGAACATGGAATGACATGGGTATTGAGACAAGATATTTGTGATGGTTGACTCTTAAGGCAGATACTTCCCTTGAACATTGAGGCACAACAACAAAAACATGACATGGACCAAAACACGATGATGCAATGGATACTGAGAATTTCGTCGGGTGACCCAAAGGAGTAAGAAAAATTCATAGGATTGGTTCAGTGTAGAGGTTCAACGGATTAATATGTGTGCAAAGGCAAAGTGTCATGTTCAAGGGTGACTCTAAGAGTTACTTGGTAATGTTCTCAAAAACTGCTTGTCTTGATTCTTTCAACTTTTTCCCCCGTCCAGATAGACGAGTACATATTTTTAATTTAATGAGCTCAAGGAGGGTAACACAGGCTCGATATAACTCACCTTCAGTAAGTTCCTCTTCCTTTGTTTAATGAACTGGAAGAAGTAAGGGTTCGGTCTCGTATGGGCTTGTTGATGTTTGTTTAACAAGTCCAAAGACAGAAAACTCAAAGGCTTGTCATGATTATAGAGTCTTGAAAAACACTTAAAAGAGAAATCTCTCAGTTCCTTTTTCGTAAAGTTAGTCTGACGAGACCGAAAAAGAGATAAACTATCGCTCAACAGACATTTTCTTCAAATACTTTAACGAGCATGAAGAGAACAAGGTCACTCAACAATCTTTTCATGTTTAGAGAGTCTGAAAAGAACTTAAAGATGACTCCAATGTTGTCCTTTTTCGTAATGTTAGTCTCGCGAGGCCAAAAAAGAGATAAATTATCACTCAAAAGACACCCTTTCAAAACTTTTAACGAGTGGGAAAGGAAGCAAGATCACTCGACGATCTTTTCATGTTTAGAGAGTCTGAAAAGAGCTTAAGGACGACTCCAGGGAGTTCCTTTTTCATGTA
This sequence comes from Picea engelmannii, assembly GCA_009831015.1. Classification (NCBI taxonomy): domain Eukaryota; kingdom Viridiplantae; phylum Streptophyta; class Pinopsida; order Pinales; family Pinaceae; genus Picea; species Picea engelmannii. Next base: position 643,478 of record ML791968.1, on the reverse strand, counting down.
TCCATACAGGTCCGAAAAAGAGATAAAATTTTACCCGGATGCATTCTCATGTATTAACGAGCATGAGAAAGAACAAAGACTAAGCTCGATATGCCCCCATCTTGAAAAGATAGTGTCTTAACTCCAGAATGATCATCAAAGGTTGGAGACATGCCCCCCAAGCTTCAATTCATTCATCGACTGTGAGGTTGTCACCAATTTCTCTACGAGATGAGAAAAAGGAGAAGGGTGGATGAAAAGAAGGTTCAAGAGAGGTGACCAGTTCATTTTTTAACGAGCTTGACATAGGAAAAGAACTATTCTCAGGGCCTCTATTTCATTTTTTAACGAACTTGCCACAAAGAAGAGAAACTATGCTCATGACCTCTGTTTCATTTTTTAATGAGCTTGTTACAGAGAGGAAAAACCATGCTCGTGGCTTATTGTTGATCATGGATTCCAAGAGGATAATGCTCTGGAAGGATACCATGTCAAGGGACAAAACTCGGTCATGGCTTCCAAGAGATCTTCGTTGGATGGAATATAATCACTCTGGAAGGAACACATGTCGAGGGTCGTGACAGGGGTAAGGAGATCAGGCTCCAATAACCCTACTGAAGAGATCACCATGTCAACTACCGGATCTAAATCATCGGAAGTCGAAGTCATTGGAGACAATGCCACATAATTAACATGTGGCGGGGGTGATAATGTCTGCATATAAGAACCACTTAGGAAGGTAATCTTGTCGAGACCGATGAATGAAAGTTGATTAATGGTCACAATTATTCCATCGTGAGGGAAAGATATTCCACAGAAAAGAGTGGACACAATAGCTTTCATAGCATAGACATAATCCCGCCCAAGGAGAAAAGTGAAATTCATGGGATCTCGGACTACCATGACATCAATAAAGACATTTTTCCCTCCCAAAGCTACGGGAAAGTGAGGAAGGGTCCCTAATGGTTGACTAGTTCTTCTGTTAAAAGCTAATAGATTCTATGTAACTAGCACAAGCTGCGGACAACCCAAAGCGTACCAAGAAACAAAAGACAAAATACTAACGGATTCACCTTCATTGTTTATGGATAAATCCGTAAGTGCGGACACGAACCGATCTCCCCAGATCCACCCGGATCTGGAACAAAACATAACAGAATACTACCCTTTCCCTAGATCTAGTCTATTGAATGAACTAAGAAATAAGTGTTGTAGGCATACCTTGTGAACGCTTTCCTTATGTCTCTGTTGTTCCAAGCTTAATACTCCAATGCTCTTGCACCGTTCAGATCACCACAGTACAAACCAATCAGAATATTGACAAGTTAATATATTCAATATCTAGACTATACATGTGATCAAGGAATCATGTAATAAAGTGATATCATCTTTATGGGAAAGGGACATATTATTGTATTGCATTAATTGAAAGAGAAACTTACAACCTAAGCCTTGATGTTGGAGGTCTCCTTGCTCCTAGCTTTGACACACACACTTGCTCATGCATGAAGAAAATCAACCATTTGTGATGACACTGTTGCTGTAGCATCAATCCTTCATACAGACTCCAACAATTCTCCAATCAATCTCTTGCTAGCTTGCTTCTAACCTTTTCCATGAACAATCTCCTCAATATATAGGAGAAGATAATTGGTTACTTGGATAGGGAATGATCCCAATATATTTGGAAAGTCAGTATTTTTCCAACCATTCGAAAGCCAACTCATCCTTCTAGAAGATTCCCTTCTAGAAGGACCGAGAACTTATTCATTTTCCTTCCTTAAGAGAATGTTCGCACCCTGGCCTTAAGTACAGTGCAAGAAGTTCGCACCCAATCTTGAAGCAGCATGCGAGAAATAGGTATTCTCGCAGGTGACTATATAAGCAGCCTGTGAACTATCTTTTAAAATATGATTTATGGAAACTGATAAGTGAAACCTTTCTCAGGAAAATGTTCTTATTGAAGAGCTTGATTATTCACCATCATGACATTATCATAACATCATCACAATGACCAAAATTGCGTATAACATTCATCTATTAGCATTTGAGGAACGTCCCGACCAAAAACCTATACTATAAGATGGAAAGGAATGTGAGAGGGAAGACGAGGTCTAGTTAGTGCACCCCAATCAAAAAGGATGGTCTCATTACTTGGAGGGGGTTTCACGGGAGAAGGAGGAATTCCCCCCGGCATGGTATATTTTGTATCAACGAGAAAAACGTGGGCAGTATCGGGTTTACTCTCTAGAGGGAGAGTAGGATCGACTGATGATGGGATTGAATCGACCGCACATGCACTCATCAAAGGAAGAGTAGGATTGACCGATGATGGGATCATATCAACCACTTTGGCACTCTTCGGATGAAGGGTGGGACTAACCAAGGAAGAGAAAGAGAAAATCAACAACTCGTAGGGCTAGGTCACCAACTCGCAGTCAGTCCAGCCCGAATGTAAGGGCAGGGTATCTAGCCCGAAATCAACTTGAAAGGCTTCCACTCAACATTGTGGGCATACCTTCAAGCGACCCCCATAATAATATCCGACTACTACAATCAGTCAAACCACAAAGGGATAATCTCCGTATCTTTCCCGAGTGCGACCTCGTGCGTAACCCCTATGTGAGAGGGGGATCCTAGAAATCCTATACGACAATTGGATTTCACTCTTCCTACCACAAGATACTAAGTTTGTTTGATATCTTTTGAAATTTATCCTTTCAACCTATTCCAAATCCCTGCACCTTAAACTAATGTAGGTTTGCTAACAAAGATGTAAAAAGTCTAATAAATTTTAGTTAAGCATTGATTTTTAAGGCTGTTGTTACTCAAAAGGAAAATGGCATGGACAATATGGTGTTTTGACCGACTAAAAATTTATGAAAAGATATGAAGATTCAATCTTTTCATTTCGATGAAAGTTATGCTACGAGAAGAAGAAAACATTCATCATTTTAGATGCACAATGTCCCAAAAATGCCCGAAAACATGCAATTATGCTACTTCAAATGCAAGCTAGTTTCACTAACTAAAAGAAAGAATGCATATATTTTATTTGTTTTATTATGATGTATACATAAAGTAAACACAAAACCTTCAATGCTCCATTACTTTCAATCAGGAGAAAGAGTTCTATGCAGATGCAAAAGACACGAAGAAAAAGGCTACAAACAAAGCACGCACTCAAGGTAGTGAGAACTGAAATAAAAAATAAAATAAAATAAATCTTGGTCTAACAAGAACTCAATAAAGTATCCCAAAACCAAAAATCATCCAAGGAGTACAATAAAATGCAGAGAAGAATCCAAAAAGAGACAGGGAGAAAGAGAAAATACCCAAATTGTCCCGACAAAACAAGCAACGAGAAAAAGCAATTTTCACATTTCTGAAAAGGGTTTCAAGCTCCAATCAAGACAATATGGAGTGATAAGCATCAAAAACCAATCCAAATAAATTCAAAAACCATTCACAAATACTGGGTAAATATTTCCACAAAACAGGTTGCAAAAAACTAATGAGAAAAAGGTAGAAAAACCCCAAGAAGGAGACTAGCGCTCACCCAAAAGGGTACATAGAGTGTTATAATGCTCCTTGAAGCACTATAGGGGACTGATTCTGATATACCAGCACTCTGATATGTCCTACAGGGGGCGTTGGTCCTCCCAGAAGCTCAGACAAAGAGCAAAAAATTCACCCAGAATGCATAAAAATTGGTGAAAATGTAAGTGAAGATGGGAGAAGGCTAATGGATCATAAACAAACAGAAAAAATGATCTGAAAGGTGGTAAAAGGGCAGGGAAAAACCAAGGAAATACAATAGGATTCCTTCCCTAGTGGAGTCACCAAATTCTGTTCAAGGAAAATCTCCCTGCGGACAAGTAGATCTCCTCTTGAGAGTTAGACTCCTAACTCTTAAGATAGAAGATGCTTATCGTGGACATTGACTTCCTTTTAGATCTAGATAAACTAATGTGTGAGGAGGAAGGAGAAAATAAGTACCTTTTACCAGTGTTTGTCCCTGCACAGTCCAAGTTGAGCTCCAATGTTGAACTCCTCGATAAGCCCTGTAGACAAACAAAAGTACAAACAACTTTCTACTCTACTGAGATTAGTTAGAAATAGGTCTATCTATTAGAGACAAATTCATGTGAGATCAAACACAGAATTGAAAGAAATAGGCCAAGCATATTATATTAATTAGAACAACAATGAAGAAAACTTACAACCATAGATGTGATTGCAACAGCTTCATCAAGTTCCCATTGTCCAAACCCTTTCTCAAATAGTCCACACACAGAATGATGATGCTCCAAATGACATACCACTCATGAGATCATAAGTTTGGTATAATTCTCCATCTCCATTCCTCCTCCTCCATGGAAATCCCTCATTATATAATATTTGGAGACTTAACCACCATGGAGAGGATCTCTCATCAGATCTACTAAGAAAGGGATCTCTAAGATATTTAGGGAGAAAATATCTCTTAAGGATTTTGGGGAGGAAATATCTCTCAAGGATTTTAAGGAGGAAATATTTCAACTATCCATGAGATCCTCCACCTTCCCTAAAAAATAGGAAACCAAATGTGAGGTGGATCCTCACACTAAATTAATTTCTTTTTCATGAATATTAATAATAATTCATGTGCACTTGATTCTCTCACTTAATCAATTTATTTTCCATGAATATTAATAATAATTCATGTGTACTTAGGATTTCTTTGCCTTCATGTAATATATCCCTCCTCCACATTGACTAGGGATTGTGACATAGGTTATTCCATGGTGTCAAGGCATATGTGACACTTATACGACACTTTACGACACTTAGGGCGAGGTACCTAGGTGTGCAAATTTCATGTGTAACAAGTAGTTTATGAAATCAATAAATTCAGGCATTATCTAACTGGTTATCCCACATTTATTCATATTGAACATACAACCATTAAATATCTAATGAATAAACCTATTACTAATGCCCGAGTGACAAGATGGTTGTTACTACTACAAGAATTTGACATCACTATAGTGGATAGACTAGGAAAAGAAAATGTGGTTGTTGATTTTCTCTCAAGATTACATATAAATGATGATAATTCACTTGTAGATGATTTCTTTCCTGATGAACATTTGTTTGTAGTATCTACTCACTCACCTTGGTATGAAGACATTGCTAATTATTTGGTTGCAGGGAAGGTACCTCCACACCTATCTCCTCGAGAAAGAAGGAATATTATTCAAAAGAGTGATAGGTATAGTTGGATAGGAAGATGCCTCTTCTATACAGGCTTGGACCAAGAAATCAAGAGATGTGTGAGGGATGATGAAGTTTATGATCTGCTAAAATCTTGCCATGATGGCCCTTGTGGGGGTCATTTTGCTGATAAAAGGACCGGCATAAAATTTTAAGGATGGGCTATTTTTGGCCCAGCATATTTCAAGATGCCAAGAAGTATGTCCAAGCTTGTGATAGTTTCCAACACATGGGTCAGCCAACTCACAGGGATGAAATGCCTCTCCAGTCTCAAGTAGTGTTAGAGCCTTTTGAGAGATGGGCCATGGATTTTGTAGGACCCATTCACCCACCTTCCAATCAAAAAGTCTATATATTGGTCTGTATAGATTACATGACCAAGTGGGTGGAGGAAAAAACACTTATCAGAGCCTAAGAAGAAGCTATATTAGAATTCTTGTTTGAAGATATATTTGTTAGGTTTGGTGTTCCTAGAGAATTGGTAACTAATGGATGACCCCCTTTCACATCATATAAATTTGAAGCTCTACTCAGTAAATATCATGTTTTACATAGAATAGCTTCTCCATACCATCCACAAGGCAATGGATAGGTGGAAAGCACAAACAAAGTTATCGAAGCCATTCTTACTAAAACAGTGAGAGAAAATCGTAGGGATTGGTCTGACAGATTGCATGAAGCTCTATGGTCTTACCGAACTACTTGGAGGAGCACAACTGGTTTTTCTCCTTGCGATCTGGTATATGGAAAAATCCCTGTTTTCCCCATTGAATTCGAAATCAAAACCTTAAGAACTACATCAGCAGTCAACCTCAACTTGACTATGGCATAGAAAGTCAGAATGCAGCAGCTCAACGAGCTTGATGAAAAGTGTTTGGACGCCATCCATTAAACCAAAGTGATTCAACAACAAAGAACAAAATGGCATGACCGAATCATCAAGAAGAAATTATTCCAAAAAGGAGATTGGGCTCTGTTGTATGATTCACGCTTTAAAGAATTTCAAGGTAATCTATGTACACGATGGCTAGGGCGTTACGATGTAGACACTGCTTTTCCCAATGGAATAGTCCAGTTGATTACTATTGATGGATCCAATACACAGTTACATGGAAATGGTCATTTCTTGCATCTGTATCAGCGTCCACTGTCCAAGCCAGAATTCAAAACTAGATGTACAGTTGATACAAGTTATCAATTCTTAAACAGAAAGGAGCTTGCTCCTTCCCCTTCTGAACTTTAGGACTTCTTTTGCTCAGACCTTGTATATAAATAACCTCAGCAAAATTTGCATTTCTCTGTTTTTAGTTGAAATTTCTCTATTTTCTTTACCATGCTAATAAAGATTTGAAAGGTATCAGGCGTCTATGTGTGTGCAGGTGGATTGATGAGCAAAAAGGTTGAGTAGCACAAAACAAGTCAAATTATTAGTTCATGGAAGTTGAAAAACTTCCTAGAAACTATGTAATGTAGCGTTCGACCGATTTCTATAATATTACACCCTTTTTTTTTATCTAAATTGGTCGATTTCCATGTTGTTACACCTTCTTCCGATAAATTGGTCAATTTCCATGATGTTACACTGCTTTTTCGCTAAACTGGTTGATTTCCATGTTGTTACACCTTCTTCCGATAAATTGGCCGATTTCCATGATGTTACACCTACCTCCGCCATTTTTGCCGAAGAACCTGCTAATACACTAATTGTTGTTATTCTTTCTTGCCACTTCACTCTTTCTTTTTCACATTTTTTCCGATGCTGCTGCTCCAGCCCTCCAATATTTCCATGACACAACACCACTGATTAGACAATACTGATGCTCTCTATCCAAAAGTGCTGCTTCATAATGACTTGAATTCACATCCAGCAATTTCCAGCTGGCTAACTACAGTAAGGACTCTGTTTCTACTCCAGTTGGCATTTCTCTCACGATCCTTCATCATGTCAGCTATTCCGTGCAACTCAGATGGCGGTTGGATTGTGCGATTACTCCAATAGGTCATTATGTGCGGAAAGATATGAGGTACGTGATTAATCCTACATGTTAAAGTAATGAAGATATAAAATCACGGTTTCCTATTTACTAACCGGTTGTCATAAATCAATGCAACTGGATCCAATT
>ML791968.1:598372-628111 GCA_009831015.1 Picea engelmannii | reverse complement strand
CTGGAACCATTGTGGACTTCCTTGTCTCATGTTTGATATTTCTGTTTATTTCCGAATCGTTATTTGCTTCACAGTTGTTAGATTAGATTGTTTTCTGTTTTGTTTTTCTGCTTTTTATTAACACCCTTGCTGCTATAGATGTTTTGCCTTGGTGAACCCTGCAAGGCATGCAGAGCGGTCTCTATTTTGCTCACCCGCTGACAGATTGACCGAGAACAGCCTTGGTGTAGAGATTGGACGTATTATGGGGGTCACTTGAAGGTATACCCACGATTATTAGTGGAAGCATTTCAAGTTGATTTTAGGCTAGATACCCTGCCTTTGCACGTGGATTGGACTATCGACTGTTTCCCCAAGCATCACTATAGTAATTGGTAACCTTAGTGGCCTATCTTTCTAGGTTCTTTACATGAGGTGACTGTGGAGGGGCAAGTCTTCACGAGGTGACTCACTTAGGCTCCTTGGAGGGCATACCCACGATTATGTGTGGGAGCTTGAACCAAGGCATAAGTCCGTTAAGTAGGTCGTCAACGTAACTTTTCCACCCACTCTATATCATCCCCTTCTTACTTTGGCCCCACAACGTTGGATTTCACCACCAACTAGTGTGCTCATTGTGAGAAGGTTTTGTTTGCTTGTTTTCTTACTAGATTTTTAACGTGTGTTGTTTGTTTTCCCTATTGGACTCTAGATTGGATCTTTATTTTTATGGTGCTAGTTCTCAGAATGACCAATGAAGGAACTCCTTTTCCATGGGAACCTTTTGTTTTTCCTTCTTACAGAAACATTGGTCCTCCTCATATTTCTACTTTGAGCCTTCCAAGTCTCACAATTGGATTATCGGTATGGTTGTTTTCCACTCATGTAATTCCGAATGCAGTTAGTGCTTCAGTCACAAGCACTTCCCCCCAAGAGAATCAACCTCATGTTGATCCTTCACCTTCTTCACCAGTAAGTTCTTCTTCGCCTTCTTCTCTTGCAAGGTCATCTTCCATTTCATCTTCTTCGCTAATTGAAAGTTATGAAGCTAGTAACCCGGTGAATAAGAAGAAGAAGAAAAGAAAGATTAAGAAGAAGAAAGATAAACAAGGTTCAAAACCTCCAACCACTGTCAAACATGTTGGAAAACAACCAGTTACTATTAATCGTGCTGGGAGTGTTGATGATGTCAAGATCACCCAAACAACTCATAAGCCCAAGTACCCTTGCAAGCTTTGTAAGGGTAGCCATCTTCTTAAGGATTGCCCTGGTCTATCCAAGGTTATAGAAGTTTGGTCTACACACCCTCACCAACCCGTGTCATCATCCTCTGAACAACATGTTGATGACCTCCCGTCAACTAGTCAAGATACCGTTGAGAAGAAGAAAAGTAGAGTCAAGTTCCTGTGCATGTTATGCAGAGGGAATCATATCACTCACCTTTTCCCTCGTATGGACGAAGCCTCGAAATTACTGGAAGACATGATTGTTTCACAGCCTCAACTTCCAGCTGCTTATCGCAAGCTTACTCTTGACCCCCCTATAGTTGATGGAATGATCACTCTGGTCCCTTCACCGGTTAATCCAGTTGATCATGTCGTCAATATGGTCACGTTCTTAGTTGAACTAGTTTACAAAGTGGTTGATCCGATACCATCCTCGGTCAAACCTTCTCTTCCCTCAGAGAGTGAAACTAAAGTAGCCGATCCGATCCCATCCTCGGTCGATCCCACTCTCCCATTAGAGAGTGTCACCCAAGTGGTCGATCAGTTTCCACCTGTCGACCCCATTCTCCCCTTGGAGAATGTAACCCAAGTGGTCGATCTGATCTCGTCATCGGTCGATCCTACTCTCTCACTAGAGAGTAAACCCGATAATGCCCATGTTTTTCTCATTGATACAGAATCGACCATGCTGGGGGATATTCCTCCTTCTCCGATGGAACCCCCTCCAAGTAATGAGGCCATCCATTTTGATTGGGGTGTGCTAACTAGACCTCATCTTCCCTCTCACATTCCTTTTCAGATTACAGTATAGGTTTATGGTCGAAATGTTCCTCAGACACTGATAGATGAAGGTGCGTCTGTTAGTATTTTGTCCTCTTTTGCTTGGAAAGCTTTGGGTTTTCCTCAGCTTGCGTCGGTTACGTAGAATCTGTTAGCTTTTAACAGAAGAACTAGTCAACCTTTAGGGACCCTTCCTCAATTTCTTGTAACTTTAGGAGGGAAAACTGTCTTTATTGACGTCATGGTAGTCCAAGACCCCTTGGATTTCACTTTGCTCCTTGGGAGAGACTATGTTTATGCATTGAAAGCTATTGTGTCCACTCTTTTTCGTGTGATATCTTCCCCGCACGATGGAAGAATTGTGACTATTGATCAACTTTCATTTGTTGGTCCTGACTTGACCTTGATGACTCCCTTAAATGGTTTGTATATGCAGTCGGTATCACCCTTGCCATAGGTCAATTATGTGGCATTGTCTCCCATGGCTTCAACTTCTAGTGACTTAGATCCGGTAGTTGACATGGTTATCTCTTCGACAGGGTCTTTAGAGCCTGATCTCCTTACCCCTGTCGCAACCCTCGACATGTGTTCCTTCCAGAGTGTGTTCCTTCCGTCTAGTGAAGACCTCTTGGAAGCCATGATCAAGTTTTGTCCCTTGACATGGTGTCATTCCGGAGCATTGGCCTCTTGGAATCCATGATCCAGAAGAGAGAATCTGAGGATAGTTTTGTGTCTCTGAGGAAACCTTGTTAAAAAATGAAACAAAGGTATATGAGCATGATTTTTTGATTTCAAGCTCGTTAAAAAATGAAACCATACTTGAGAATAGTTTTCTAATTTCAAGCTCGTTAAAAAATAAAACCACTTACCAGGATAGTTTTTCATCTCTGTAGCCACCTCATTAAAAAATGAAACAAAGGTTACGAGCATAGTTCTGGTTTCTGTGCCAAGCTTGTTAAAAAATGAAATAGTTTCCCCCCTCTCTATTTGAGTCAAGTCCTTCGTCTAGTATTTGAAGATTCATTTCATTCTCCTTTGTAGTTGGATGAAATCAAGCTTGGGGGGCATTTGCCTCAGCCTCTGGACTTCATGCTGAAGTTGAGCCACTAGCTTCTTAAGTTGGGGGCTAAGTACCAACCATCCCTGTGTTATGCATTGGGAAGTCCAAGCATAGTTTTCTATGGTTCAAGCTTGTGTAAAAATGAAACCACTTACCTCAAGCATAGTTTCCTCTGGTTCAAGCTTGTGTAAAAATGAAACCAGGTCCAAGCATAGTTTTGTTTTGTTTTAAATCTTGGGTAAAAATGAAAACAATCCTGAGCTTATTCTTTATTCTTTGCTCTTAAATCAATGAGAATGTAATTGAGTATAAGTTTATCACTTTTTCGGACTCGTAAAGGTTATACGAAAAAGGAACCCACTGGAGTTCCCTTTAAGCTCTTTTCAGACTCTCTAAACATGAAAAGATTGTCGAGCGACCTTGTTCTATTCATGCTCATAAAAGTATTTTAATAAAACGTTCGATTGGTGATAGTTTATCTCTTTTTCGATCCTGTCAAACTATTTTACGAAAAAGGAACTGAAAGAGTTCTCTTTAAGTGTTTTTCAGATTCTATAAACATGAAAAACCCCCGAGTTTTCTTTCTTTGGACTTGTAAAATAAACATCGAAAGGCCCATATGCGACCGAACCATTCCTTCCTAGGGTTCATTAAACATACTCTGAGGGACTCGTCCGAAGGATGAGCTTACATTACAAGCATATGTTATCCTTCTGAAGGTCACGTTAAAATAAAGAGGTACTTGCCAGAAATGGTGGGGGAAAATATTGGGAAAGAAATATGTCTAAACCTGTATTCCATGGAAGAGTTACTTTTGAACATGACACCCTTTCACCCGCCTTGTGTCTAGGTTGGAAAATACACTTGTCTCTTGATCATACTCCTTTATAAGATTACAAATCGGTCTGTGATCCTTGTTGTTGAGTCAGTATTTCTAGGACAGTTGTCATGTCGTCAATATCTTCAAAAGATATGTTCAACCCAAAAATCCTTCTATTGCGTCAGCCATTTCTACAGTCCTTAAGCCTTCTATTGCATTGGCCATCCCTAAGTCAGTCCTGAGTTACTAGTTACCCTGATCTACATCAAATCTTGTTACTTGTTTCGTGTCATTGATGTGGGATACGTGAAGGCCCTCCTGTGACGAGTCTTTTCCTGTCGACTTCAACTCATTATCCAAGAATTAGACTTAGAAACTAATTATTACCTTGGAAATTGCATGCCTCAATGGCATGTTGCCTCTCTTTCAACAGTGGGTTTTCATTATCGACCCCTGATCGAGAGATTCCATCGAGTGTTCGACCTTAGCTCATTGATTGACATTCATTGGATTGTACTAGTGTACCTTGGGAGTCATTAACATTAATGGTGATTTCCCTCGCACTTATTAACGATATACACTAATGACCGGTAATCAAGTGGTTTCTACCATGTTCGACTTTGACACATGTATTCATATGGTTAGATTCGTACTATAGAGTGGTGGAGATGAAGACCCTGGATCTTTTCTGACAAATTCAGGTTGTGTTGGAGTATATTCAGTTCGTACTGTTGCATAGATCCACATTGTATGTCTTGTGGCTATGTTCAAATTTGAGTCTTTAACACATAGATCCATAGTGTATTTTTGGTGGCTATGTTCAGATTTGAGTCATATTGGCATGGATTCACAGTGTATGTTTGGTGGCCATGACCTATCTTACTTGACATGGATCTTCTCATATCGGCATTTATGCTCTGATTCATTTGTATTTTGAGTATGGGAATGCCTACCTCAGTGATGATATATTATTGTATTGTATTTCCTTGTTTGTTGGCAGGTTTCCAACCGACTGTTCCTTATTCCCTACACACACTCGACAAAGTATTTCAGCTATCACTTTGTTCTAACTTCATACTTTGGGGGGCTCTCTATTACACATTATTTTTTTCATCCCTATGACCGTTAATGGTGTAAACCTATTTGTTTCCTTCAGTGGGGTCAGTGGCCTGAGTTCCTGAAGAATGAAAGGAGAAGAACTTTTCCTGAGAAAAGAAGTTGCATTCTCCTTTGTAAGAACCCTATTAAAGAGGATTTTCTCATGCTTCACTATAGCTAGGGTGAGAAAATGCTTGATTTTTGCAGGCTACACCATATCTAGGTCACAAAGTGTTCATAGATTTCTATATAGGCAAGGTGCGAAAATGCTCATACGTGGGAAAAACGAGCATCTTCTCGCTGCTTCTAGAAGGAGAAACTTTCGTGGTGAGGTGGCATCTAAATGGTTTGGATCTTATTCGATTTCATGATTTAGTGGGATCATCCTAACCTCCTCACCTTATCCTCTTCAACTTATAAAAGGAGAGGAGCTCTCATGGAGAAGGTTAACTTTTGATTTTGGAGCTTGGATTGGATTGAGCTTTGAAGATTGTTAGCTTGGCTAGATGAGCCACTTTGTCAAGATAGATTGTGAATATTATCAGATTGATGCTCTCAGAATTCTTGGAGTGGAAGTGTGTGGGGAACGAAGAACATTTGGAAGGGACCTTATGACATCAAGTCCACGGTTGTAATCTCTCTTTCACATTTAATATGATACAATAATATAATTCTTTCCTATAAAGCTTGTTGTGTTTTATTGTATGATTCCTTGATCACATACATAGGTGTATATTGAGTTTATGCTATTACTATCACTTTGGTTGGTTGCGTTCTTTTGCAGGATCATCATTGTATGAGTGTGGGAATGGATCTTGGATGGCGATGGTGAGAGGAAGCGGCGTTTAAATGGTATGTCACCTATCCCACTTTAGTTAGTAAATTTAATATCTAAAACTTAAGGAAAGCATCATGTTCTGGTGTGTTTTGTTCTAGATCTAGGTGGATCTAGGGAGATCAGTTAGTGTCCGCACCTACCAATTTATCCTATAACAACAGCTACGGTTTTCTAATATCCAGGGTGCCCTGCATAAGGCACATTATTCATTTCATGCAAAATCATAAGTTTTATGTCCTGGACATTAGGTACATAAATTTTGTTCTTGTACAGAAGTTCTCCATCGATTTCCAATTTATAATTCTCCACTTTCTATGGCATCTTACCTTGCTTTAGGTTTTCTACCAAATCCTTGTACTACAAATCTGTATTTTCAACCTCTGAAATTATGCCCTTTATATCAGTTTGGCACATGCTAATGGTTGTAGCATGTAATTCATGTACTCTCCTGCTGAGTGCATCATCCACTTTATTCTCCTTCCCTTTGATATGCTTGATATAAAAATCGTATTCATAGAGAAACTCCAACCACCTACTCTGCCTAGCGTTCAAGGTTGGCTGGTCAAACAAATAATTTAGACCGTTATGGTCTGTTCTCAGTTTGAACCTCCTTCCCATGAGGTAAGGCCTCCATTTATTTAGAGCGTGTGTTATGGATTCCAAATCCAAATCATGAGTTTCATAGTTCCTTTCGTGCTCTTTCAATTTTCTGGATTCATAACAGATTATGAATCCATTATGACTGAGGAATCCTCTTAGTCCTTCTTTGCACGCATCAGTGCACACCATGAAATCTTTGTTTGGATCTGCAATCCTTAATATTGGAGCGCTGGTTAACAGTTTCTTCAATTGCTGAAAGCTTTTCTCACAATCATCTGTCCACTGAAACTTTTTATCCTTCCTTTGCAAGGAAGTGATAGGGTGATCTATCCTTGAGAACCCTGCAATAAACCTTTTGTAATATCCAGCTAGACCCATGAAGAATCTGACTTCTGTCACATTCTTTGGTACTAGCCATTCCTTAGTGGCCTCAATCTTCTTAGGATCTACAACTATCCCTTCCTTCGAAATAATATAACCTAAGTAATGGATATTCTCCTAATAAAACGAGCATTTTCTCAACTTGACATACAATTGGTGCTCTCTTAGGACTTGCAACACCATCCTAAGATGTTTTTCATGCTCTTCCTCCGATTTGGAATATACCATAATGTCATCCAGGAAGACTATGACAAACTTGTCTAGATAGTCCATGAATACACCATTCATCAGGCACATAGAAACAACGGGTCCATTTGACAACCCAAACGACACCATTGTGAACTCATAATGACCATACCTTGTTCTAAAGGAGGTCTTGTTGATGTCTTCATATTTTATCCTTACCTGGTGATATCCCGACCTGAGGTCTATTTTCGAAAATATATTCGCATCCTTCAACTGATCGAAGAGGTCATCAATCCTCGGTAGAGGATATTTGTTCTTTACAGTTACTTTGTTCAGTTGTCAGAAATCAATACACAACCTCAGCGTTATGTCCTTCTTCTTCATGAACAAAACTGGGGCTCCCCAAGGTGACACACTTGGGCATATACACCCCTTCTTCAGAATCTCTTCAAGCTGCAATTGTAACTCTTTCAGCTCTGGCGTACTCATTCTATAAGGAGATTTTGACACTGGGGTTGCTCCAGGCATCAAATTTACTGAGAAGTCTATATCTCTTTTTGTAGGTAGTCCGGGTATTTCCTGAAATATATCCTCAAACTCCTTTAGTACCGCATGGTCTTTGATATTTGACACCTTATCCTTAGGTGTTTCCTTCACATGGGATGCAAATAATTGACAGCCTTTTCTGTAGCACTTCTTCAGCTGCATTGCTGAGATTTCTCTGATAGCAACAACTCTGGGAATTCCTTGGACTATTTTCTGATTCCCTTTCTCATCCAGGCAAGTGAGTTCCTTGTTACGACATTCCAATATGGCATGGTGTTGATCCAACCAATCCATCCCAATTAGATAGTCATAAGATTCTAAAGGAAGAACATTCAATTCAGCCTTTGTGCTCAGTCCATTCATGTCCACAAGATAGGACTTAACCAACTCAGTGGCTTTCCTCTTGGTTCCTATAGCCAGCTTCCACTTCAATCATGTGCGACTGATATTCATCTTTATTGTTGTATAGGGATGCGTAGATCCTTGGAATTCTACTGCCCATCTTGTCCACTCTTTCAACTTTCTGAACATTATGGACAACTCTCACTTTGCCATTTTTATGGGGACAAACTTTGTACTTGTGGTTCTCTTTACAGCCCTGACACTGAATGGGCGTCTGTCTTGGATTGTGTTCCCCTACATCAGCCATTCTCATCTCTCTAAACGATGCATGTCCTTGACGACTGTTCTTGAAAAAGGGAGGTTTGTTTCCCTTCTTCCTCTGATTCATCTGGAATTTCTTCGTGTCTTCCCAAGCCTTCTGGAAAGTAGGATTCTCTCTCTCTTGTTCATATAATCATTTCACTCTTCTTATCGTTTCTTCCATAGTTTTTGGGTCATCATATTGGATCTTGTCCCCAATGGAAGGTGGTAGTCCACTTAGGTACCTTTCAATATTGACAGTTTCATCCTTGATGAATGGAACATACTTCATTAATTCCAAAAATGTCCACTCGTATTCATCCATGGTCATGTTTCCCATCTTGAGTTCAAATAACTCTTTCATCTTTCTGTCATAGTATCTTTTAGTCAAGTATTTCTTCTCGAAATACCTCTTGAATTCCTTCCAAGTGATATATTTCTCCCTAAGGTGTTGGAATTGCACAAGCTGATCCCACCACATGGATGCCTTTCCCTTTAGTTGATACATTGTAATTCTTCCTTTTACATGAGAGGAATAATTCTACAGTTGGAAATATTTACTCATGCCAAGCAACCATGTTTCGACATATTCCTCCTTCTTATTCTCTCCATCAAATGTAGGCGCTTAATATTATTCATCTCTCCCTTCAATTCATCCACTCCCGATCTCTTGTGCTTTCTGGTAGGAGATGGGCTGGAACTACTTTGTGTCCTTTTCTTGGAGCGACCTTGGGAGTGATGATGGTGTCTACCTGAACTCCTTGACCTTCTTCCCTCAGAAGTCTGGTGACTCCCTGTTCTGCTCAAGTCACTCTCCTTCTCTAACTTCTTCTCTATTCTCTCCAAACTCTTTAACAACTTTATGTTAAATTAACCTTGTTTTTTTTGAGATTTTTTGAGATTTTTTCTATCTGCTCGATGATTTTGGGCATCTTTCTGCAATTTTTCAACGATTTTCATCATGTTTCCTTCTTTATCTATCTCTTCTCCATGTCCATTGGAGTTTGATCCTTCAACTCCCAAGTGACCATCCATTCCTTTTGTTGCGTCCTCGGAACGGGAAGTAGTCTGTGCCCTTTCCATTTCTTTTGCACTCAGTGGAAATTCTACTCGGTTCTGGCACTCACTAAACTTCTGCAAACACAATGTGCAGACAACTGGAATTTGTCAGGTCATTAATCCTTAACAAATTCCACATCATTCAAAAACATTTTGATTCAAGAAAATGTTCAGTTTCCATGAATTTTCTAAGCTCTGCTTGGCTCTATAGTACACTTAGGCCATAGTCCTTTTCCTTTGTTTCTCCAACCCCACACGACCAAGGGTCGTGACCAAGCGCTAGTTCTACAAGGTTCTCTAAATGAAACTTAGGGGTTTTGGGTTTTGGTCCTGGAGGCTCTCACACTCACTTTCCTCTCCAATTCTCAACTTTCGAACTTCCGACCTTTCTCACACCTGGGCCCATAGCACCGCTGTCACCAACAAAGGTGGTGACACATGGTGTCCTTAAGAAGGTCCATGTTACCTCGGGTGACACCATCTGGGCCTACTGTGTCTACTTTTTTCCTTTGGGACCCATTAGCATGTGGCACACATCCCCTATGTCCTCGTCAATCCTAGTGACGTCAGCCCGACCCAATACTTTGGCTCATCAGGATTTCATGATTTTGGGCCTCGGGAGTTTGTGCATCGACACCTCCCATTCTCTCGATGATCGAAATTATGAAATGCTGACATTTCGGAGCTCCAAATATGACGTTCCTGACTTCCCCATGATCTAACAGCTCAAATCTTTTCAGGATTTCATGTGTCATAAGGTTGAAAGACCTCCCACCTTCATTCTTTCGATTCCTGAAATGTTGCAATCCTTCCTGGACAATTAATGGTCCAGATCTCTCCTTGATCAATGGTTGTGATCTAATCGTGAATTTGTGTTTCACAAATTCTCACAGACTTTCCCTTTGACCTTTTTAAGACACAAGTCAACGAAAGGTTGATCGCTCTCCATGCGTCCCTTCCAATGGATGGTTCTGATGATGTCGGGGCTTCACGTATCACGATTTTCACACTCCTCTGCAACTCAAAAAAAAAATTAAACCTTGTGCACGTTTCCTCGGTCCAATGGTTGTTGGTCCACACACTCAGATCTAATCTCTTTTGCACGCTGTCCTTAGTGTCTGGACATGGATTCAATGGTCCATATCTTCTCCTTTACATTTGATCTATGACTGTGATTTTATTCTACCACAACTCCTCCTGAACTTTGTAACACGACCAATGTAACCCCTTGGCACTCAGTAACAATCTAAGGTTCGAAATTGGTTCCCCCGAACACCATTTCCACTCGAAACCTTTGGTCCAAAGACCACTTATCCGATCCATTCATGTTCATCATTAAAAACATGGCTCTAATACCATACTGTAACGTCCCTGGACATCAACCCCCTTGTCGGGCGACGCTACTAGGTGGAAACATTCTCATATTTATGTAGTATGCATTTAAATGAAGTTGAATGGATAAGAAGAGTAAACATACAAATACTGCTAACATACAGAATGATTGAAATCAATAGTAAATATCATTGCAACAGAATACATGATAATATCACAAGCATCACAAATATGCATTTTAATTGAAATTATACACATGCATATACTTATCTTTGAAACTTTAGTAACTCCACCAACTACGTGCAGACTTTCCACGAAACTCCCAACCTTAGACCTCACTGCTCATCACGCTCAACAGTGGGTCACCCCCGAGATGGGACTAAGCTCCACCAAAGGCAAGGGAATCCTAGGTTAGGCTGAGGTTATAGGAAAATTGTACAGAGCAACTGGAAGAATTCTCTCCAGGATCCTTCTTACGCCCACTACTAACGGAATCCCATTCCCCACATGCATGTTCCTCCCGAGAGTATACACCTTCACAAGCATAGTCCATTGGTGATTCACATCCCTCTCTAGGCCTTGACAACAGGTCAGATCAAGAATTCTCAAAGCTCCGTAGCTAGTGCTGGACTCACTTTGAGAGAAACCACTTCCCAACAAGCTCTCTCACCTAGAGAGAGATTTTCACAGGCCTGAAAACCTGCCTCTTCTACCACAGGCCTGAAGACTCGATTCTTCAACCAGTCTTCCACTCAATTCCCACAAGTTTAGGATGACAAAAACAACAAAAAGTCAAAACCACTCAAGAACACAGAAGGAAATGAGTCAAAGATAGTTCAAGTACTTCTCGACTCTGCAAGAGAGAATCGACTAGCTTACAAGATACACATGTGACATGGCTCAATCCATAGGTTTTCCACTGGTTTTCAGAGGGTGTGACAAGAAATCCACACAGAGGATGAACACAAACTCAATAGTTCAGACAAAAGGTGTATCGGTTTCTCAGGAAACATCGCAAGATTCAGGTCTCAGAGTTTCTTGAGGCATACAAAGGTCAGACGAAAATCACCATTTTAGACAACAGACAACAGAATGGAGAACGAAACCAAAACTTAGTTGACATTTTATCTTTTAAATGAATGCACCCAGGTTGACACTTGTCTTCCTGGTGCTTCATGAGTTCCCTTTTGCACACTTGGAGTTGCACCACAACTCCTCCTGAGCTTCGTAACATGGCCAATGTAACCCATTGGCACTCAGAAACAATATAAGGCTCGAAATCAGTTCCCCCGAACACCATTTCCACTCGAAACCTTGGGTCCAAACACCACTTATCTGGCCCATCCAGGCTCAATGTTGAAAACATGGCTTTGATACCATACTATAACATCCCCGGCCATCAACCCCCTTGTCGGGCGATGCTACTGCGTGGAAGCATTCTCATATTTATGTAGTATGCATTTAAATGAAGTTAAATGGCTAAGAAGAGTAAACATACAATTACTACTAACATACAGAAATAATTCAATCAACATTAAACATCATCGCAAAGGAATACATGATAATATTGCAAGCATCATAGACATGCATTTAAAAATTGAATTTAAACACATGCATATACTTATCTTTGAAACTCTAGTAACTGCACCAACCACATGTAGACC
The DNA here is from genome assembly GCA_009831015.1 of Picea engelmannii. Lineage (NCBI taxonomy): Eukaryota > Viridiplantae > Streptophyta > Pinopsida > Pinales > Pinaceae > Picea > Picea engelmannii. The sequence goes on along the minus strand of ML791968.1, from coordinate 615,900 downwards.
TTCCACAAAGCTCTTAGCCTTAGACCTCACTGCTCATCACTCTCAACATTGGGTCACCCCCGAGATGGGACTAAGCTCCACCCAAGGAAAGGGAATCCTAGGCTAGGCGGAGGTTATAGGAAAACTGCACAGAGCAACCGGAAGGATTCTCTCTAGGAGCCTTCTTACACCCACTACTAACAGACTCTCATTCCCTACATGCTTGTTCCACCCGGGAGTATACGCCTTCATAATCACAGTCCATTGGTGCTTCACCTCCCTCTCTGGACCTTGGCAATAGGCCGGATCAGGAATTATCAGAGCTCTGAAGCTGGTGCTGGACTCTCTCTAGGAGAAAACCACTTCCCAATAGACTCTCTCACCTCGAGGGAGTTACTCGCAGGCATGACAACCTGCTTCTTCTACCACGGGCCTAACAACCCGCTTCTTCAGCACACTCTTTGACTCAATTCCAACCAGGTGAGGAAAACCACAACAACATCAGCACACAGTCAACACCAGGATGATGACCACAACATAAAATGGGCATAATCCCATAAATGGCAACGACCAAACGCTAAAACACAACACACTCGGGTGATTATCTAGGTGTCGGGTTCTATAGAAGACAAAACTTAGTTCACAGTTTACCGGTTACAGGATGCGTGACAGGAAATTATGCAGAGGTTGAGGATGGAGATCAAATGCAGAGATGAGATGGAATTTATGGGAATACACTGGACAATCATAGAGGTCTCACGGTTTTGGTTTTCAGAGCTGTGTGCGATATGCAGAGCTCAGAAAAAGAGGTCACACAGTTCAAACAATGGACAACAGAAATGTTGTTTTTTCCATCTATTAAATCTTTGTTGGAACTCTCTTGAAATGTCATTGAACTTCCAATTCACCCACCACAAATGTCATGCACCAACCCCACATAGTGAGAAGTGAATGGGGCCAACGCTGAAATTTATTCAATATGTTCCTGTATGCGTCAACATTTGACATGGTTAGACTAGACACATGCCTTGAAAGTATGGGAGGGTCTCAAGACTCAAGGATGTATGATGTCCCCGTGTAATATTTCAAATCATCCACATTTGCATCAACATTCATCATGCACATCTCATTGCCAATGTTTGTCATTCCCTTCTATATAATTGTTGTCGAAACTATGTTGAAATTTGACATGGAACTTAAAATACACCCATCAAAAATTTCTTCCACCGACCTCGCACAGTGAGCAGGGAATGGGGCCAACATTGAAATGTTTTCAATCTGTGTCCGTATGCATCAAAATTTGACATGGTTAGAGTATATAGTTTCCTTGAAGGTATGGGAGGGTTTCAACACTTAAGGATGTTTGATGTCCCCGCATAATATTTGAGATCATCCATGTTTGCATCAACGTTCAATATAATGGATGTCTCATTGTCATCATTCTTCATTTCCATCTATAGAATATTCTTTTTCGAAACTCTTTTTAAATGTCATGGCACATCCAATACACCCATCACAAATGTCATCTTGCATCGACCCCGCATAGTGAGCAGTGAATGGGGCCAACGTTGAAATTTCTTCAAACTATGCATGTATGCGTCAAAATTCGACATGGTTAGACTAGACACATGCCTTGATAGTATGGGAGGATTTCAAGACTCAAGGGTATCTGATATCCCGAGCACATAATATTTGAGATCATCCATGTTTGTAAAAACATTCATAATGGGCGTCTCATTGTCAAATTTCGTTGTTTCCATCTGTAGAATCTTTGTTGGAACTCTCTTGAAATGTCATGTAACTTCCAATTCAACCACCACAAATGTCATGCACCATTTCCACATAGTGAGCAGAGAATGGGGCCAACGTTGAAATTTCTGCAATATGTGCCTATATGCATTGAAATTTGACATGGTTGGACTAGAGACATGCCTTGATGGTATGGGAGGGTTTCAAGACTCAAGGATGTATGATGTCCCAACATAATCTTTGAGATCGTCCACATTTGCATCAACATTCATCATGCTGCACCTCTCACTTTCATCATTCGTCATTCCATTATATAGAATTGTTGTCGGAACTATCTTGAAATTTGACATGGAACTTCAAATACACCTATCACAAATTTCTTCCATGGACCCCGCACAGTGAGCAATGAATGGGGCCAACATTGAAATTTTTTCAATCTGTGCCTGTATGCTTTGAAATTTGACATGCTTAGACTAGATAGTTTCCTTGAAGGTATGGAAGGGTTTCAATACTTAAGGATATTTGATATCCCTGCATCATACTTAAGGAGGGCTTGATTATTGAATTACCAAGTCGAGTTGATGTTGCAGAAGCTTCAATTCACCCACCACAAATGTCATCTTGCACCAACCCTGCATAGTGAGCAGTGAATGGGGCCAACATTGAAATTTCTTCAAACTATGCATGTATGTGTCAAAATTTGACATGGTTAGACTAGAAACATTCCTTGGCGGTATGTGAGGGTTTCAAGACTCAAGGATGTCTAATGTACCAACCACATAATCTTTGACATTGTCCATGTTTGCAACAAATTTCATAATGGGTGTCCCATTGTCAAATGTCGTTGTTTCCATCTGTAGAATATTTGTTGGAACTCTCTTGAAATGTCATGGAACTTCCAATTCAGCCACCACAAATCTCATGCACTGACCCCGCATAGTGAGCAGTGAATGGGGCCAACGTTGAAATTTCTTCAATATGTGCATGTATGGATAGAAATTTGACATGGTTAGACTAGACACATGCCTTGATGGTATGGGATGGTTTCAAGACTCAAGGATGTATGATGTCCCAACATAATCTTTGAGATCATCCACATTTTCATCAACGTTCACCATGTTGCACCTCTGATTGTCATCATTCGTCATTCCCTTCTATAGAATAGTTGTCGCAACTATCTTGAAATTTGACATGGAACTTCAAATACACCCATCACAAATTTATTCCACCGACCCCACACAGTGAGCAATGAATGGGGCCAATGTTAAAATGTTTTCAATCTGTGCCCGTTTGCATCAAAATTTTACATGGTTAGACTAGATAGTTTCCTTGAAGGTATGGGAGGGTTTCGATACTTAAGGATGTTTGATGTCCCTGGATAATACTTAAGGAGGGTTTGATTATTGAATTACCAAGTTGAGTTGATGTCGCATAATTCAATTCACCCACTACAAATGTCATCTTGCACTGATCTTGCATAGTGAGAAGTGAATGGGACCAATGTTGAAATTTATTCAAATTGTGCATGTATGCGTCGAAATTCGACATGGTTAGACTAGATACATGCCTTGACGGCATGGGAGGGTTTCAACACTCAAATATGTATGATGTCCTGACCACATAATATTTCAGATCGTCCATGTTTTCAACAACGTTCATAATGGGTGACCCATTGTCAAATGTGATTTTTTCCATATGTAGAATCTTTGTTTGAAATCTCTTGAAATTCCATGGAACTTACAATTCAACCACCACAAATGTCATCCACCGTCCCCGCATAGTGAGCAGAGAATGGGGCCAACATTGAAATTTGTTCAATATGTGCCTGTATGCATCCACATTTGACATGGTTAGACTAGACACATGCCTTGAAGGTATGGGAGGGTTTCAAGACTCAAGGATGTATGATGTACCAACATAATCTTTGAGATCGTCCAAATTTGCATCAACGTTCATCATGTTTCATCTCTCATTGTCATCATTCGTCATTCCCTTCTATAGAATCATTGTCGAAACTATCTTGAAATTTGACATGGAACTTCAAATACACCCATCACAAATTTCTTCCACCGAACCCGTGCAGTGAGAAGTGAATGGGGCCAACGTTGAAATGTTTTCAATTTGTGCCGGTATGCATTGAAATTTGACATGGTTAGACTAGATAGTTGCCCTGAAGATATGGGAGGGTTTCGATACTTAAGGATGTTTGATGTCCCCGTATAATACTTAAGGAGGGTTTGGTTATTGAATTACCAAGTCGAGTTGATGTCGTAGAAGCTTCAATTCACCCACCACAAATGCCATCTTGCACCGACCCTGCATAGTGAGCAGTGAATGGGGCCAATGTTGAAATTTCTTCAAAGTGTACATGTATCCGTCGAAATTCAACATGGTTAGACTAGACACATTCCTTGAAGGTATGGGAGGGTTTCAAGAGTCAAGGATGTATGATGTCCCAGCCACATAATATTTGAGATCGTCCATGTTTGCAGCAATGTTCATAATGGGCGTCTCATTGTCAAATGTCTTTTTTTCCATCTGTAGAATCTTTGTTGGAACTCTCTTGAAATGTCATGGAACTTCTAATTCAACCACCACAAATGTCATGCACCGACCCCACATAGTGAGAAGTGAATGGGGCCAACGTTGAAATTTCTTCAATATGTGTCTGTATGCATCAAAATTTAACATGGTTAGACAAGACACATGCCTTGACGGTATGGGAGAGTTTCAAGACTTAAGGATGTATGATGTCATACAGAAACATTTTGAAACAAATTCACCGTTGGCCCCATTCATAGGTCACTATTGCCCATCATGTACTCTAGCCCTAGTACAATGTCTTTTAATAGTTGTTTCCTTTAAAATTAGACTAATAAAAAAATTAAAATGAAACGAGGACGAGATGAGACGATATATCGAGTGGTTCTGTGAGTTATCTTTGAGTATAAAGATGAATGAATGAACTAATATTAGTTTCGAGAATAATTTATTCTCTACTAAACAAGGCCAACAAAAGCAACATAGTAATCATGCATAGAAACTACCAAAACAAAAATGAAATAAAACATTAAAACATGTGACTAACCCACATAATTTAAAATTATTTAAAGAGAATAATTCATACAAATTAAAATATCTAGTTACATACCTCATCGACCAACGCAACATTTGTATCATCCTTCTTCTGTATCTTCTCCTTGATCATCCAACTCAATATTTTTATCAGTGTCTAGTTAAGAAACAATGTTGAAAGGATTGATGATATCATAATCATCATCAACGTCATTTTCAAGCATATCTTCATCAATATCATCATCAAGAACTGGAACATTGTCTCCTACACCTGGTTCATCTTATCTGTCTTCTTCATCTGTCGACCCATATTATTCATGTTCTAGATCTACATCATCTTCTTCTTCAATATCATCTTCCTCATCTACAATATACTTTAATTTCCTTCCTCTTGGATCATATCTAACAACAAATGACCAATCCCTCTTACCTGGGACCTTTGAGTAAAACACTTGTTCACATTGACTTGGAAAAACATAGCGGTCATTTGTTTTTTCAAAAATTGTTTTTTAATCATCAGAAATCCATTGGCATGTTGAATAATGATTCTTTCCCCATCATGTTCATGCATTCATAACCTATAGAATTTGACATCGAACAAAACTAATTTGAAGGAATTAAATTCACACTCAATTATATCATTCAAAAACCCATAGTATCTATTTTCATATTCTTGAGGATGTATGTCACTCCTAGAAGAAACATCAGTGACCTAAAATACTACAATTATCCCACTATCAGAATTTTTTATGGTTTCATCCAACTGTTTGATGCGAAATTTATGACCATTGCACCACATAGCCTTGTGGTGTTTCAACTGCAACATGCCAGACATGTAAAAGATGCATTGTCAATTAATAATAAACAAATTTATATAACTTGGAAAGTATAATATGAAAAAAACACACCTACAGTCACATTAATATAATAAAAAATAACTGAATAAAATGGGTGAATTTGCTTGCATTTCCATCTTTCAAAAAATATGCTAAATCTATTTCCCTTTGCGTAACATTGGAATATCCATTATGAAGAGCTTCTATAACCAATTCAAACAGTTCTTTCCATGATAACCTACCACCATGACGCTATTTACATCTATCAATATATACCTTCATCCAATCAAGATTGTTTGCAATGTATAAATGTAGTGCATCCCAACCTTGAGCAACTAACCAATAAAAAAATCACAATTCACCAATACTAAATATTAGTTATAACCATGGTAAATATTAATAAATGATGAAAGAATAAATATTAAATGAGTATGATCACANTATATATATATATATATATATTAAAAATATCCACGATTTAATTACCTCTCACTTTCTTCATTGTACCTTTCCCCAACAGATGCTCCCTTTCAATTTTTTTGATGGAGTTCACATCCCAAATGCAAACCACTACATGCATAGCTTGCACTGCTAATTTAGGAAGATATTGACTAATATACACCATGGATGCATATACCATATATCCCTCCACCATAGAACCTCAGGATGTGCTCTTTGTCTAACCAAATCCTTCAATGATTTCAAGTGCCTCTCCACCATCCACATTGAACTTGTGTGTACAGGTCCACACATTTCAATCTCCTCAACTTGGTGTATGAGGTAGTGTTCGTGTGCATTGAAAAATACTGGAGGTAGATACTTCTGAATTTCACACATTAGCCGAGGAATTTCTCTCTTCCAATAGTTTATATCATCTCCATGGATTTCTTTCAATGACAACCATCTACAGATCATGACGCAAGAAAATAACATGTTTCAACAAAACATATAAATACATATTACATTACAAGTAAAATACATGTCATCAAGTACAACAACAAATTGAATTTTGTTTTTGCATATACATTGCAACTATTTACCTCATGTATTTTCCAATATCATATATAACTTGTTTGGCGTTGATGTCAAAGTTGTTTGTGAGAGATAGAGGTAGAACATATTGTAACAATAAAAACAAATCATTACTGGTTCAAAACTAGACAAAACAATAAAAATATCAAAAAAATGTATACGACCAATATATAAATATGAATACTAAAATGATTAATTACCTTAATGAAGTTATGTCAATCATGTTTTTTTACCCCACCAAATTCACCTTTCTTCTAATAGTTTAGATTTCTGTGGTGAGAGTTTTGTTTTTCATAAGTTTTCGGAAGAACCACAGTATTCTCGATTGTTTATCGACGTTTCGGATCCACAACAGGATCCATCTTGAGGACATAAAAGCCTAAGGAAAAATACAAGAGAATAACCCTAATAAATACTAAAGTGGATCCGAAAACGTCGACAAACAATAGAGAATACTATGGTTTTTTCGATCACCTTTCGTCATTAAGATATTCTTTATGTTTGAACAAAAGCCCATGGGAAATTTAATTTTTTGAATGACCTCTTTTACACCATTTCTTTGTTTCTCTGTTAATAACCATGGAAGGTTATTTTGGTCTCCATCATTATTTGATCGGATCACACTTTTCCTTGCATGATTGGCTCCCCGAATGTCATTACAAATTTTGACAATTTTTTCTTTATCCCTCCTTCCATCTATGATTCACCATAATTTTTTTGTCACATTTGCCGATATGCATTGTATCAAATAAATGACCTATTTTTAGGTCCTTATAGTAAGGAAAAATCATGAATTGAGTGGGATAACATTTCATTCCTCGTAGAATCCCATTATTACTACCTTCACGACAACGACATTGATGAAGCATAAAAAAATCAGAACACTATTTATGAAATGAAGTAAAATAAAATGAATAATTAAAATAAAATTTAAAAACATGATTCCATTTACGATACATAAACAAAATGAGTACCTCAAGGATTAATTATGTCATATTCCAACTTCCATAAGCAAAGTGTCATTCTTTGTGGTTTTGGTTCAGCCTCGTGTTTCCCATTGAAAAGATTTTTTTCAATAGTATGATACTTATGGTTCTTAGAGAGGAAGTGTCTATGTTCATCAAACACCTCCTTTCCTAAACTTTTTGACCAACGAGATTTTATCTTAGGACCACAAACTGGACATGCAAATTTACCCTTTGTTTGAAGAGCTGCAACAGATGGATTAATGTGAATTATTAATATATATACGAAATGATTAATTAAACAACATGCATGATGTATTCAATTAATTATATATTATTCAAGCATGCAATATGGAATGTTACATACCAAAAAAATGTGCTAGTCCATGGATGATTTTGCAGCAATTTCCCTAAAATCATAACCATCTACAGGCATTCGAAGAACACCATCTTCAATTCTCTTTCGTGCATGGTAATCCATAAAATGTGCTATGTTTTTGCACCTGGATAATCATTGCAAATGTGGAATTATGGGAATATGTCAGAGAACCTTTAGAGGGACCATTTTTGTTACTTGATCGATTCGATATCTACTCATACCACATACCAGGCATTATGTTTTCGATGCATGATGTCCATAATATATAATATTATCATTAGGAAATGCATCTATACTTTGATACTCGATTCCAATGTCTTTCATAATGGCATGTAAATCTCGATATGTGCGAGGTAAAATATTTGACGAGGGTAACAAAAATTCACCTAACAATCTAAAACATAAAAAATAAATAGTTAATGTAAAGAATAGTAATTGTAAATATTGCATTTTTATTTTACACATTAATTAACACTAAAAAAAAATGGGGAAAATTCAATCTTTATGTATATGTGAAAAAACATATTACATACCTTAGGATCTGTGTCATACAAGTGTTTGACAAATGATTCGTAACTTTCAAGTTCACCAACAACAATGTAGTGGAGATAATATTTTCTCTTGACCCTTTATAAAGTCATTTATTTGCCTTTTCAATGAGAGGTTCATCATAAATACCATCACTATTGTCCCCATGATCCTCATCTGGATGACCAAATAAGTCTTGGATCATTTGATTTGTCCCATCATCTTGAAATATGTTATTATTGTCATCTACTTCCATGGGATCATTAACTTTATTTTCATTATCTTCTTCAAGTTCTTCATCTTGTACCACAACATCATTTATGCTACTACTTGGTGCTTTGTGCATAAAGTTAGGGGCGAAATCTAACTTTATAATTACAAACAATCATGAAAAATTAGTGCATGTATAAAAAAATATAAAAGTTTGAGAATACAATAAATATTAAAACATATAATGAATGTATATATAGTTAATTACCATGGGACGATATTCATTTTATCCCTCGTCCATGTGCCCATATTTTCTACAATGTTTTTTAGATGTTGCTATTAAAACTCTTCCGGGACATCTAGTACAACAATTTTTGCAAGGGAAATAACATTTACCATCACCCTTTTCACCCTCTTTAATTATTTTCCCAGCTCTAATGTTTTCTGACAGTCTTCCCCACAGACATATACTGAAAAAAATACATGTTTTTTGTTCGCCAAGAAGACCTTCTTAAACCCTTTTTGAAGTGTCGTTATTATAAAAAACTTGTCGCAACATCCATAAAATGAAACATATTTATAGATTTTATAACATCGCAATTCCGACGATAGTTAAAGAATTCAAAGTTGACTTGGTCTAATACTAGGTGACGTTGGGAGGGGGAAAACCTAGTTTCCATAACGTCGTAATTGTGATGACTATTTTATAAACGTCGCAAGAGAGACAAAAATACAACGACGTTGCAATATCAATGTCTTTGTCACAATAGCAACATGTTTTTGTATTACGTCGCACTTGCGACGTTATTGGGCAATATGGAGAATTTTTTTTTAAATTTCCTCTTTTTTTTACAGTATGACCAATTTTGTCCATAACGTTGGAAATAGAACATCGAAATTTTTCTAATATGTACTAGTGAATGGGCATTCAATGATATGAAGCATCGATTGGGCTCAACTCCAGTACTATCCTTTCCCTATATGCAACAATCGTTCGAGGTTGAGACTGATGCATCTAACTATGTTGTAGGCACAATTCTCACTCAACACTGTCATCCAGTGGCATACCATAGTGACACACTCTCATATATTTTCTGGAAATAACCCACCTATGAAAAGGAAAATTATTCCATTGTACAAACATGTCGTCAATGGAAACATTACATTCTAGGAATGGAGACAATCATCCACACTGATCACAAGCCTCTGTAGTTCATACAAACCCAGAGGAAATTGCAGAATGACTACCATCAGAAGTGGTAAACCTACCTACAACAGTTCCATATCAACATCAAGTACAAAACATGGATCTCAAATCATTTCTCTAATTGCCTCAGTTGACCTCTCGTGGTTGAGCTCACCACTATGCTCCATTCCTGTGGACATGAGGCATTTGAGTGGCCCAAACTTTATCAACAAGATCTGAACTTCGCCACCACCTATCAGCTCTTGGGTACATGCGCAATTGTCACTGATTTTCACATTCAGGACAAATTATTATGCCATATGGGCCATCTCTATGTTCTTACAAGAAAGTGTGCAAAGGTGATTTGGGAATCCCACTACAGTCATATGGCAGGACATTTTGGCGTGGAGAAAATTGTGGTCATTCTTCAGAAACATTTTTATTGGCCAAAACTTCGACAGGACGTCGACAAGTATATCAGATATTGTACTTCATGTGTCATTTCCAAGCCAACCATCAAGAATCAAGGATTATACACCCCTCTTCCTACTCCCTAGAATCCTTGGGAGTCCATGTCAATGGATTACATGTTTGGCCTTATGTCCACCAAGAAAGAAAATGACTGTGTATTTTTGGTCATTGATCGGTTTTGGAATATGGCCATCCTCACAGTCTGCAAGAAGAATATCACCGCGGCATATACTACCAAGATCTTATTTGAATGAGTGTGGGTCCATTTTGGGATACCACAAATTATCATCTTTGACCGGGACAACATGTTCCTCAAGACATTTTGGTCGAGTCTTTGGTCACTGTTGGACACCAAGCTCACTAAATCCAATGCTTTCCACCCCCAAAGAGATGACCAAACAGAGGTCGTCAATCAGATGATTATGCACATCCTGCACATGTACAACTCTAAGAATCAACGTACATGAGATGAGAGTCTCCCCTATCTTCAACACAATTACAATGAGGCTATCCATAGCTCCACCAGCCATAGCCTATTTCAGGTGGGGCTAGGATTCCAACCCTTGGATCCCATTGATGTTTCACTACGACTTTCCACCACACAGAAAAACTCTTCCCTTATTCAGTCTGAGACCAAAAAATCCACCAGATTCATTGAATGAATTCATCACATCCCCCAACAGGTCCAAGAGATTTTGCAGAAATCCAATGCTAAGTACAAGCAATGCCATGATCAACATAGGTTACCGCACTAGTTTCAGGTTGGAGATAAAGTCTAGTTACATTTTCAGAAGGAGCGTCTCATAGGGCCCCATCAGAAGCTTTGACCACTTTGCTATGGGCCTTACACTATCACCAAGGATGTGGGTAACAATTCTTTTGATCTCAACACCCCACCCTTCCTTGGCCTGCACCCAGTGTTAAATGTGAACCTCCTTCGACCATATTTTCCACCATTATTGGACACCTCAAAGATCACAGAACAACTGACAGCAATAGAGCTCAACCTTGACTACATGAAATAGGCATCCACTAATCAAATAGTGGACACATAGGTCAAGGGAACTTGCCAATAAAGGATCTAGCTTTATTAGGTTTTCAAGGCAAGGCAACTCCTACACCAAGGAAAATGGCTCACCCAGGGCCAAATCCAGTAGAAGTTTCCTCACTTGATGGGTGAACTCAACGCAATGGAGACCATTTATTCCTAAGGGGGGAGGATTGATCTAGGTGGATATTGGTGGCCACCCACCTATTCCAACTGGATCCTCTTGTCTGCTTTTAGTTTAACACACTCTTTTGTACTTCTTTTTAATTGTGGTTTCTACACTTCTAGGGTTTTATGAAGCCCTACACATATTCCAGGTGGATACTGGTGGCCTCTCACCTAATCCAACTGGCTTATATTTTATGTTTTCATGTCATCACATCTTGTTATACTTCTAGGTCTGTTTTGGAGCCCTAAATAGTGTTTTTTTTACTCACCACAGTCAAACTATAGACGAAGTCAAAGTTTGATGGTATAATGTGTATTTATACGAAAGACCTTTCCAAAGGGTTATCACGCACCTAAAAGGTAGTCGTACACAAAATTTATGACCCTGGGAAGTTGAGGTACCAACTTACCCATAGGGGTCCACATGACTTTTAGTGTTTCACCTTCTAGGGTGAGGTTTTTGGATGTCTAGGGTTTTGGAACTCATGAGTATTATAAAAAAGGCCTCTGGAGCCTCATTGTAATCATTATACTTAGATAGATGCGCATAGTAGCCACATCTCTTCTCAGAGATAGATACCACCATTTGAGCAAGTGTTTCAGTTCTGTAGTTTTACAGTTTCAACCTATTTCATTTATTCAATAGGAGATATTGTTCACTGGACATATTTGTTATTCTTAATATCTTTGTGTTTATTGTATTCAGTCTGTTAATCAGTTTATTCTGCTCCTAAATATGGATCAATATCCTTCACCAATAGTCCTCTCATACTTCAGATCCTTTGGATAATGGTATAAATTATTTGGGATATCATTTGAAACCAAATGACTATAGAGTGGCATAATGGATGTGGATTTGCAGGAAAATCAAAGCTATGATTACTTGTTGGTGTTATAGGTGGATTTCTATTGGTGGAACACTAGTTTTTTCTAGAGGTTTTACTCGAGATAATTCCTATCTACTAGCTCTCCTTAGCACATGCCAAAGATAATTTTTGAAAAGATAAGAAGGAGATGCTATAGTTTCCTATGGATGGGTAAAATGAAGGAGGGAATTCCACTTGTTAGTTGGAAAGTTTTGGCAAAACCAAAAAAAGGGGGAGGGTGGGGTCTAAATAACATCCACTTGTTTGGTCAGGCACCAACAACAAAGATTTTTTGGAGACTATTTTTCAATGAAGGACTATGGGGAAATATTATGAAGAAAAAATATCTCAAGGATTATATAGTGGAATAGTGGATTGGGGTAAAACAAAAATATATCAAAGGAGCTTCTAATATTAGGAAATCTCTAGTCTGAGCCTTTCTAGTGCTAGGACAATAGGTGGCTTGGAGCGTTGGTAGAGGGAATTGGGTCAGGCTAGGGGAAGACCCATGGGTTGGTGTTGATGGAAATTACATACTCTCTCGAGATCTGAAAAACATCTTATGGGAAAGAGAAGTCACCAATCTGGCTGAAATAGGGGTGTAGGGAGCTAGGGATAGATGACTTCATAATTGGGTTTCTTCGGAGGGATTAGGTTTTCATGGAGACTTGGAAAAAAAATGGAGATCGTACATCCTACTTATCTCACATAAAAAAATATATAAATGATACCAGGGATGAACTAGTATGGCCCTGGAATAAAGCAATTGGTTCTATCACTGCAAAGTTGAGTTATGAAGCTCCTTCATTTGGGTTTTTATAGGTGAAAACACATGGTGGTGGTCATTGGTTTGGAAATGGAAATGCCCCTTGAAGATGTGCATATTCATTTGGTTGGTTCTGACAAAGAGAAGTTTGACTTGGGAAAATAGTCAAAAGTGTGGTTGGCAAGGCCCTAATAGGTGTATCTTTTGTAAGGTTCAAGAGGAGTCAGTGAACCACCTTCTAGTTCCATGCTCATTTTCAATCATGGTTTGGAAAGAGGTGCTACGGTATTTTAATTTTCTAGGAACATGGAATCAATCACCATTAGAGTAGTGTCTCAAGTCCTAGATCATGAATACATCTGTCAAAACCTTCAATAATCTCCCTTGTTATGTCATCTACGGTATTTGGTTGCATAGGAATGAGGTTGTATTTGAAGACAAGAGAGGCTACCCCTAAACTGGTTCATAAGGTTCGAGATGCCTTCAGAGAAAAGAAGAAGGAGGCTCCTAGAAAGGTTTTGAAGCCTCTTAGAGCTCCTTCTTTCAACTTGACAGTAGCTTGGGGTTACTTTGATGGTTCTTGCGAGGGGGTACCTAGTAGATGTGGAGCTAGAATTGTATTATACTTTTCTTTTAATCATTGTTTCCATTTAAAATTTGGAGTTGGCTAGGCACCAATAACCAAGCATAACTGATATCACTTTGGGTGCTATTAAATTTTGCATGAGATAAGGGTATAAAAAATACACAAGGTTTTGGTGATTCTAAACTAGTAGTGGATTGGTTCAAAGGGAGAGCATGATTGGTCATATTATCTTTGTTACCTTGGTAGCATCGAATAACTGAGTTACAAGAATCATATGACTTTGTTATTATGGAACATGTTTACAAAGAATTCAATCATACAACTGATGCACTTCCCAAGTAGGTGGTAGCTTTACATGAAGGAATATTGGTTTGCAAAGAATTATGAGGTGAGGAGGTTGTCCCAGAAGTGAAGTACCCTCTCTTTTGAATGTTGAATGGTAGGTTTAGCTTGATGTGGAGGAAATTTCTAGAGAGGCCTTGTTCCTTTTTTGGGGTATCTGTTAAAGAATATATCTATTTTTTTCTTATTGGTTTAAAGGATCTTGAGTCTATATGGAACCTACAAAACTCTTTTTTGAGCTATTAGGATTGTTCTATGTATATTTTGATTTCTTTTATGAAATAGAAAATATACAGTTTTTTTCTCGGAAAAAAATCAGATCTTGAGAGAGCTTTAATGAGTTTATGTACATATGCATGTATATGTGTTAAGAGATAGACCTTAGTAACGTTAGTAAGGGTTTTCTAGAAAAAATGATTCTCAAATGGATTTTCTTTTAAAATTCACACAAGTTTTTGATTAAGAGAACATGACATTAGAAAAAAATATTCTCAATTGGAAAAAAATTTAAATTCATACAAGTTTTGGATTATGAGAAAACGACATTTAGGTGCAAGATATGTCATCATTCTTGGTCATTTATAAGCTACTTGTCCCCATGCCCAAGCTCATCCTCCAAGGAAAAAAATGGAAAAAACCAAAATCAAAGAGATGATTTTTTTCGGAGGAATCAAGTTCAAATACTGACATTGATCCAAATGAGGTGAATGAGTGATCAACCAATGACATTGATCCGAAAGAAGTAAATCAACAAACGAATGTGTTGATTGGAGAATCCACTCCATTTTCGAGAGATAAAGTGGAAGAAATAGATGCAAGGTTTTCCTTTTCGAGGGAGGTTGTGGTCGTTGAAGGCCCTCTAAGTGGCATGAAAAGACATCATGAAATTGATACCTCCAATTCAGATAAGGAACTAGTTTCTTCTAATAATCATGTTCTATGTATATAGATATTAGGTT
Organism: Picea engelmannii; assembly: GCA_009831015.1. NCBI lineage: Eukaryota > Viridiplantae > Streptophyta > Pinopsida > Pinales > Pinaceae > Picea > Picea engelmannii. The sequence continues at coordinate 600,755 of ML791968.1, read as the reverse complement.
TGTTGAATTTTGATTGAGAGAAGAGGCATTGTGATGCTCCATATTGAAGCCCTTATATATATATATATATGTGTGTGTGTGTGTGTGTGTGTGTGTGTGTGTGTGTGTGTGTGTGTGTGTGTGTGTGTGTTGAGAGATAGACCTTAGTAACCTTAGTAAGGGTTTTCTAGACAAAATGATTCTCAAATGGATTTTGTTTTCTAAATTCAGACAAGTTTTGGATTAAGAGAACATGATATTAGACAAAATGATTCTCAAATGGAAAAAAAATTAAATTCATACAAGTTTTGGATTACGAGAACACAACATTTAGGTGAAAGATATGTCATCATTATAGGTCATTTATAAGCTATTTTTCCCTATGCCCAAACCCATCCTCCAAGGAAAAAAATGGACAAAACCAAAATCAAAGAGATGAAATTTTTCGGAGGAATCAAGTTCAAATGGCATTGACCCAAATGAGGTGAATGAGTACTCGACCAATGGCATTGATCCAAAAGAATTAAATCAACAACCAAATGTGTTGATTAGAGAATCCACTCCATTTTCGAGAGATAAAGTGGAAGAAATAGATGTAGGGTTTTCCTTTTCGAGAGAGGTTGTGGCCGTTCAAGATCCTCTAAGTGGTCAAGGTCATTTATTTTGTCTATGAATGTTGCTTCCACTTTAAAAAAAAAAAGTACCCAAAAAAACCTAATAACCTTTAAAAGCAAGCTTAACTTAATAAGCTAAAATACAAGCTTAGCCTTAGGCTTAGGTGATGTGGATGTTTTGCTGATAAATAAGCTAAAATACAAGCTTAAGCCTTTAAGAGATGTGGATGTTTGATGATAATTGAGTAATTCTGTCTACAATATAGAATATTCTAACTCAAAGAAAAGCTTGAAATATTTGATAATGTAATTTCAGTGATAAATACGTTCAGGAGAGGAGACTCACTCTGGAAAAATAAAATAGAACATCCGTAGGGACCGTGGGTGCTCAATTGAAGCCTATGAGCACAAATCAATCACTAAAAGTATAAAGATTATTTATTTAAAAGTATTAAAACCTAATTAGGTATTTAAACCCCATTTATTTAAAAGTATTAAAACTTAAAGAAGAAGGCTAACAACCAAATAAGGTTCCTACACGTCATGAGTCATGACTCTTCAATTCACAAGTCAACTCACAAGTCAGTCATGTAGACAACTGCCACAACTAGTAATTGCCAATAACTGCAAAGAGGGTTTTTTCTCGTCTACAATTTGGTCAATTTAGTTAATAGTTCTGCTCCCTCATCTTCTCCACTCCATTTTACCTGGCTATTATGTTAAACCCTAATATTGGCTCATTACCCCTTAATTGGGGCATATTATATTAGTAATGTTATTTTATTTATGTCGGCTTTATGCCATTAGTTGTAATTATACCTCCTAATCTCCTATATATACCAAGGAGACGTTTTCATTTTGAATCATCTTGTACTTGAACATTTAAGTGGGGTAAAAGGAGGTTTCCCCCTCGAAGAGGCTTATTATCTAAACTTATCTCTTTTTCAGACCTTGAACTCTAGACGCCATTTACAGAAATTAGTAAGGTATCTATGGTAAAAAGTTCATCTTCCGGGTCATCTTAAATTTGTAGATATACCTTGTGTAAGATAGGGTATCTGACTAGTCCTATTGACTAGTCTCAAGAAGGTGTTCTAGGTAAAACAATCATAAATTCTTGCTAGAGTATCCAAATTGAGTGGGACTAGTTTCAATGGATCGTGGGCAGTTTGTAGTATTTTGGGTGCGAGTTTCAAAATTTGATATCAATTATTTTGTGTGGGGTATTCTATATAAGTGAGATCTCCTGGAAAGGCCAAAAATTGGCAAGTTGTGAGGAAGTTACCGTAAATTCCACTTGGCACATCCAATTTTGATTAGACCTGTGGCATTGCAGAGAAGAAATATCAGAGAACTACCTAAAAGAAAGTTTCATACCCAGAAGGGCCGAAAATTGGGAGATAGAATAGAATAAATATTGTCTAGCAGAACCACCTCAAAATAAAGATTCAAAAGTGATACTTGGCCAACATGCCACCAAAAAAGGGACCTTCTACACCAAATAAGCCTCCAGACAATCCTAATTGGACTCTTGATGAAGGTGAAGAAATGTGTAGGGACATAAATGAACTACAAAAGAAGATCGATTCAATGGAAGCTAAGTTGATGGATTCAATAGAAGCTAAGTTGGATACTAAGATGGATCGATTAAAAGGGGAGATCATGGAAGTATTGAAAAATTTCGTAACAGAGAAGACACCCGAAAGTGAAAATGTATCCCATGAAATTCATGATGAGGACACAAGGAAGGTGAATCAAGAATGGAGAAACTCCAACTTTGGTTTGAAGAC
>ML791968.1:571457-590242 GCA_009831015.1 Picea engelmannii | reverse complement strand
TACATGGTTGGATGCACTTGTTTATGGTATAGGTTGATTACAGGTTGTTTGGCACAGGTTGGTGCATGGTTGATGCTCTTGTTTATGGTACAGATTGATATCTGTTGAGGATTGTTGTCTCATCTCAGTTGGTGCTGAGAATGCAAGCTGATTCTTTCATATAGAGCTAGTTCTCTTGTAGAGTTGTATTCTATTCAGTTGTTGCTGATAAACCCCAAGGATTGTAGTCTGTAATAAAAAGAAAATTGTACATACATCTTGTGTTCTTTGTGTTCATTGTGGTGATGACTTGTTGATGATATATTGTTGATATGTGCTCACATCTAAGTGGTTATAAATGAAAACAATGGCTAATGAATAAATGTTGAATGCTAATTGATGAGTTTTTGTGCAAGAGGGAAGTTTTGGGAAAAAGAGCCCCACACTCATTCACCCCCCCTCTAAGTGTGGTAGGTGTGTCCAACACAAATTGCTCTAAAGGTGATAGGAAACACTTTGCATGGTGAGCTTTGACCGGTGTGGGAGAGTGACATGAACAAATGGGGAATCGATATCGGATTATCACAAAGAAGGGATTATTAAATGCTTGGAGGCAATCACCTCTAATTTCTTGATTGTTGTAGAAGGCCAATGCCATAGTTGTTTTTCCAACACCTCCCATATCGTGCACCCCAACAATGGACATCTCTCTGGAGTAGAGTCCTCATCAAATTCAAAATTTGTTCTTCTAACCCCACTTCCCATCATAACTACAAGGAGCCTCAAAGTTTCTATGTAGATAAGGGGTAATAGTAATTAGTTAAGAATTCTATCTTTTAGAAATTACCATATAATTGTGTCTCAATTAATTTATGGTTCCATACTTATATATAATATAAGTATATAACATATGTATAGTTATATAATATATATAGTATATAACATACATTTATATAATTATAATTCTATATATATGTTTATATATATATATAAAATAATAATATGTAATAAAACTTTGTTTTTTATTTTTTATTTTTAAATAATTTTTAACATAATCGAACTTGAGACCTCCTTCCAATCGGTCTACACCCCCTGGCTACCTCCTTTTTCTTTATTTGTTTTTAAATGTAAATTAAAAAAAAATGTTACTAAATAATTTTTCAAGTGACTATTTAGGGTCCATTTTTTGGGTTTTTGTTTGCATAGGGATTTGTTATCAAGACCATAGTTTCAATTACGTCGTAATTATCTATAATTTCAACATTTAAAAAAAAAGTTTTTCTTTAGGTAGTGTCACTTTTTTTTAAGTTCTATTTTTAAGGTTTTCATGAGCTATTGTATGAGTTTTGTAATTTTGACCCTGTTTGAAATGATGGTGCTAATGGTAGCACCACTTTTCGATTTGAGGGTTGATTTTTATGTTTTTTTTGCAAAAATATGGGGGTTTTGGGTCACAATTCTCTTTTTGAGGTCATGGTTCTCGTTAAGTCGGTAACTATGTTATGGATCCTATCCACCCCAAGGTGAGAAAATTTCCTTCTTACATCAAGTTAATGACTAGCCATAATGACAAGAAATTATGATCTATTGTGATGCCAATCCAATATTTGTATTGATTGGTCAAGGTGATCTTGTAGTTGTTGCACGGGAAATCCACAGGATTCCAATCAACAATGTTTCGATCAAAGTAGATTCATGGGTACATAGAGTAATGGATAAAGTTTTGGAAAATTGGCTGTCATTGATGTCAACCCTAGAAGAAGTCTAGAAGCCCCTAGAAGTGATTCAGTTATTATTGATGTCAACCTTAGAAAAACTTTAGAAGCCCCTAGAAGTGATGGGTTTATTTGAAGGAATATCTAAAGTGGTATCCTTATGACATAGCTTTAAGAATAGCTCTTAGGGGAAGACGCTTTGAAGAAGCCTACAAGAAACCCTGGAAATATGGATAGAAATACGGTTAAGTGGATCAGTGGTTAAGAAGCCCCGAAGGTGTGTTCATGAAGCCTAAAGTTGTTTGAAGATGTATGAAGAAAAAAAACATGAAGGACATTGAAAATGCATGCAAGAACCTTATAGATGGATACTAATATTCACGCCATTTCCAGCGGTAGGTGGAACGCCACGTGGTTCCTCACGATTGAGAAGTTATTCCCTCTTAAAGATTAAGCCCCAGAGTATGGTTAAGAAGCCCCTAAATGGTTACAACAAGAAGTTATAATTTGGTTCCAAAATCAGGAAAAGAAGAAAAGTTGTTGTAAATAAGAAGTTACAGGTCGGCCCTAAATTTAAGTAAATGAGTTACTTGGAATAGTATAAATACACATCAAGAATCCTCTCATTTGATCAACCAAGGAAGCAATTAAGAAAGTAAGAAAGTGTGTTCTCTCTTAGAGAAACTGAAGTAGCAGAGTTGTGCGAAGGAGAAGTCTCGAAGCCGCATATAGGATAAGGGTTTCTAAAAACCCCTATTTGAGAATACCATCATGGGTCAGGTATAGTGTGTCTAGCGAGGACCCCGCATGATGCATAGGACTTGTCACATGAGTTTTCCATTTTTTTCCAGCGAGGCTAAAGGAAAGGTTGAAGAAGGATCTATCTTCTTTATGATGAAGATGAGGAAGGTCTGATGGTCTGAGATCTTATGCATCAGGTTGTTACATGATTACAGGTATTTCTTTATGTATTTTTTTATGGTTATATCTTGGAGAGTTTTGATGTATTCTTTCAGGAATATCTTGGAGGTCTTTGGCACATGACCAAAGGCATAGCTTGGTGATTTTGGGCATATGATTTGAGGGACATCTTGGAGATCATGGCTTATGGTTTGTTGCACATCTTAGAGATTTTGGTACATGCTTGAGACATATTTTGGCACATCCATGGCACATTGTTTGAGGAATATATTGGCACATATCATTGATGAATATCATGGTTATTTTGAGAACATTCTTTGGAGATGTTCTTGGTGATCTTGGCATAAGCTTTATGTGGTTATTGGGATGGATAAGGTGGTGATGATGATGATGATGTATCAATATCAATAACAATTACAATGACCATTGGAGTTTGATTTTGATGATGATGATAAGTGACAGTTACACTGACATATTGAGTTTGGTTTTGATGATGATGGTGTATCAGTGATAACAATAGTTACAGGTTGATTCTCACACGTATATTCCAGGGAGTAAAGAAGGGGAAATCAAAGGGGGTTGGAGCCTCCTTCCATTTGGAGCCAAAGAATATAGGGAGTTGTAGCTTCCTCTAGGTTGGATCCTGTAAATAAAGGGATTTGAGCCTCCTTCCAGTTGGAGCTGGAGAATTCAGGAGTTGTAGCTTCATTTAATTTGGAGTCCATAAACAAGAGGATTGGAGCCTCCTTCCAGTTGGAGCTGGAGAATTTAGGGAGTTGTATCTTCCTTCAAGTTAGATTCTATAAATTAGGGAGTTGAGTGCCTCCTTTCAATTGGTGCTAGAGAATTTTGGAATTTGGTGCTTCATGTGATTGTAATATTCAAGATATATATATTATAAAGTGTTCTATGGTTTTCTCCCAATTAGGTTTTCACTTAAAATTATGGTGCACTGTGTATCTATGGTTATATTATTATGATATCTTGAATGCATAAGTGATAAAGTTTTGATAATGTAATGTTTACAGGTTGTGTTTGAAAATGGCAGAAAGTTCTCAATATTGATTCACCCCCCCTCCCCTCAATATTCCAACAATTGGTATCAAAACAGGTCCTTCAGAATGAGTCGGACCACTGGAAGGTAGATCATGGATTGCAGGGATAATGGAAATCCAATGTTTGATGGGAAGGAATGTGAGATATGAGATAAAGAATGAAATTATTCCTACAAGAACATGGATATGATGTTTGGTACTCAGTTTTTACAAGATACATCATTTCAAAGAAACCTCCATAGACTGCAGCCAAGAAGAAATTAAAAAGGAACAAAAAAATAGCAATGGATGTCATCCTAGATGGATTACTTGATTTGGTAAAAGTCAAAGTGGGACAATGTTCATCATCCAAAGATATTTGGGATAAGATACATAATATATACTATAAGGAATCTCTTATTGTAATCATATAGATAGAGCATTTTGATCAGAATAAAGAAGATGTTGATATAGAACGAGAGGAAATAATCTCATCATGTCAGACAGAACTAGAAGAAGAAATTGAAAATGACAAAGAAGATGATGAAGAAGGCGAAGAGGATCTTGAGGAAAAACTAATTAGTTCTTTAAGTGAACTAAAAAGAGAAAGGGGGGGAAAACACAATTAAGGAAGAATTGATCAAGCTAAAGGAAGGTTCTCAAAATCCCAACAAAAATTCTGAAGAAGTTGTTCACTAAAAAATAAAGGTAAAGGAAGAAGAAAAGAGAGAAGAGATTTTGACAAGTCATCTCAAATAAATATCCAAGGACTTAAACAATATTGAAGCGTAATTTAGTCAACAAGAAAGAAGACTTGAAGAAGAAATCACCTCCTTGAAAACAAAAGTTGAAGAAGCCAAGATAATGGAATAAGCAATGAAGATCCAGATGATGAAGAAAGAAGAAGATTGTAAGAAGCTTGAGGAAGAAGTCATCTCAATGAGGGTTGAAGTTGAAAATCTCAACAAATTAAAGAGCTCTCAAGTTCTAGAATATATTCTCAGCTATCAAATGTCATCATTCAATAAATCATGTCTTGGATACATTGGTGAGAACTCAAGAAAAGAATATGATAATTCCACTCCTAGAAAGAGCGTTGAAGAGAGATGAAGCTCCACACCATCAATAAATAAAGTTGAAGAGAAGTGTTCCAGGTTGTCAAAAAGGAAGAATGAGTAGAAGCATAAGAATTATGTAGACATTCTCAAAGGAAGGGATCATGGTCAACACGATTCAGAGAGGAATGAATGTAGAAGATGTATCTCCTAGAAGATCTTATACCTCCAAACATCAAAGAGGTTCAATCAATTTTTTTATTTTTTTTTTGCATAGGGATTTTTTGTCAAGACCACAGTTTCAATTAGGTCATAATTAGCTATAATTTTAACATTTTAAAAAACATTTTTGTTTAGGTAGCATCATTTTTTTAGGTGATAATGTTAAGGTTTTTCTGAGCTACTCTATGATTTTTGAAGGTAATTTTTGAAAAATTTTGTAATTTTGACCCCGTTTGAAAAAGTGGTGCGACTGGTAGAACCACTTTTCAATTTGGGGGTTGATTTCATGTTGTTTTTGCAAAAATATGGGTTTTTTGGGTCAAAGTTCTTGTTTTGAGGTCACAGTTCTCATTAATTCGATAACTATGTTATGGATCCTATCCACCACATGGTGAGAAAAGTTCCTTCTTACATCAAGCTAATGACTAGCCATAATGACAAGAAATTAGGCTCTATTGTGATGCCAATTGAGAATTTGTATTGGTTTCTCAAGGTGATCTTGTAATTGTTGCACGGGGAAATCCACATGATCCCAATCAACAATGTTTGGATAAAAGTAGATTCATGGCTACATAGAGTAATGGATAAAGTGTTGGAAAATTGGTTGTCATTGATGTCAACCCTAGAAGAAGTCTAGAAGCCCCTAGAAGTGATTTAATTATTATTGATGTCAACCTTAGAAAACGTTTAGAAGCCCCTAGAAGTGATGAGTTTATTTGAAGGAATCTCTAAAGTGGTCCCCTTATGGTGTAGATTTAAGCATGGCCCTCATAGGAAGACGCTTTGAAGAATCCTCTAAGAAGCACTAGAAATATGGTTAAGTGGATTAGTGGTTAAGAATCCCTGGAGGTGTTGTCATGAATCCCAATGTTGTTTGAATTTGTTTGAAGTTGTTTGAAGAAAACAAACATGAAGAACATTGCAAATGCATGAAAACCCCTCATAGATGGATAGTCAAGTTCACACCATTTCCAATGGTAGGTGGAATTCCATGTGGTTCCTCACAGTTGAAAAATTATTACCTCTTAAATATGAAGCCCCAGAGTATGGTTAAGAATCCCCTAAACGGTTACAACAAGAATTTATAAGTCGACCCCAAAATCAGGAAAAGAAGAAACGTTGTTGCAAAAAATAAGTTACAGGTAGACCCTAAAATTAAGTAAAGGAGTTACTTGGAATAGAATAAATACACATCAAGAAGCCTCTCATTTGATCAACCAAGGAAGCAACTAAGAAAGTAGGAAAGTGTGTGATCTCTTAGCAAAACTAAAGTAGCAGAGTTGTGCAAAGGAGAATTCTCAAAGCCGCATATAGGAGAAGGATTTATAAAAAACCCTATTTGAGAAGACCCTTGTGGGTAAGGTATAATGTGTCTAGTGAGGACCATGCAGGATGCACACAACTTGTCATGCAAGTTGCCTAGTTTTGTCTAGTGAGGCTGAAGGAAAGGTTTAAGAAAGAGCTATCTTCTTTTTTATGAAGATGAGTAAGGTCTCATGGTCTGAGATCATATGCATCAGGTTGTTACATGAGTAAAGGTATGTATTTATGTATGTTTTGATGGTTATATATTGGAGAGTTTTGATATATGATTTGAGGCATATCTTGGAGGTATTTGGCACATGGATAGAGGCATAGCTTGGTGATTTTTGGCATATTATTTGAGGGACATCTTGGAGATCATGGCTTATGGTTTTTTGCACATCTTAGATATTTTGGTACATGCTTGAGACATATTTTGGCACATGCTTGGCACATTGTTTGAGGCATATCTTGGATGTTTGGTATATACTTGAAGTATATATTTGTCACATCGTTTGAGGCATATCTTGGATGTTTTTGCATATGATTGAGGCATATTGTTGGCACATGGTTTGAGGTATATATTGGATGTTTTGGTACATGCTTGAGGCATATCTTAGCACATAGCCTTGATGCATATCATGGTGATTTTGAGCACATGATTTGGAGATTTTCTTGGTGATATTGTCATAAGATTTATGTGGTTATTGGGATGGATATGGTTTTGATAATGATGATGTATCAATATTAATGACAATTACAGTTACCAATGGAGTTTGGTTTTGAGAATAATGATCAGTGACAGTTACAATGACAGATTGAGTTTTGTTTTGATGATGATGATGTATCAATGACAACAACAATGATAGGTTGAGTCTCACACTTATATTCCAAGGAGTAAAGAAGGGGAAAGGAAAGAGGGTTGGAGCCTCCTTCCTGTTGGAGCCATAGAATGTATGGAGTCATAGCTTCCTTCAGGTTGGAGCCTATAAATCAGGGGGTTGGAGCCTCTTTCCAGTTGGAGCTGGAGAATTCATGGAGTTGTATCTTCCTTCAAGTTGGAGCCTGTAAACAAGGGGATTGGAGCCTCCTTCCAGTTGGAGCTGGATAATTTAGGGAGTTGTAGATTCCTTCAGGTTAGATCTTATAAATCAGGGGGTTGGTGCCTCCTTTCAATTGGTGCTGGAGAGTTTTGGAGGTTGTTTCTTCATGTGATTGTAATATTCAAGATTTATATATTATAAAGTGTTCCATGGTTTTCTCCCAATTGGGTTTCCACGTAAAATTCTGGTGTATTGTGTATCTATGGTTATATTCTTATGATATCTTGAATGCACAAGTGATAAATTTTTGATAATGTAATGTTTACAAGTTGTGATTAAAAATGGTAGAAAGTGCCCAATACTGATTCACCCCCCACTAGTACATTTGGGTCAAATTTCAACAGCGTTTTAATAGAAATTTCCACTTTATATTGTCGGGAGATTGACAAACATTGAACCCACTCAAACATTGTTTCACATGATGTCAGTTTTCCGATGACAAAAATATTGTCTTTTTTGTGACATTTCATGCGGGCACGTGTTGTCTCGAACTTCACTATCCAAGCCCACTATGGACGTCTCTACAACGACACCTGAACGTCTCACCTGCGACATCACAAACCGTCGGTCTTTCGACGTGTATGTGATATCAACGACATCTCACCTGCAACATTGACACCATGACAACGATTCTACGCACGTTGGATGGAAGATGGAAGGTAACGTCGGTCTTTCGACATATACACTATATCAACGATGTTTGATCTGTGACGTTGACATCATGACAACAACGCTAGGCACATCGGACGACCAAAGGAAGGTAACTTCGGTCTTCCGACATATACACTATATCAATGAAATTTCATTTGCGACATTCACCTCATGATAATGACGCTAGGCACATCAGAGGACTGACGGAAGCTAACGTCTTTCTTCCGATGTATACGCTATATCAAAGACGTTTCATTTGCGACGTTGACATCATGACAACGACGCTAGGAACGTCAGAGACCGATGGAAGGTAATGTCGGTATTCCAATGCATATGCTATATCATCGACGCTAGGGATTTCAGAAGACCGACGACCTGTAGGTGTTTTAAAAAAAAACAAAAACAAACAAAACTATATCAAAGAGGTTTAGGGTAGGAATCTCACTTTTATCACAATCGATGAGGAATAGGATAACCATTACACAATTTCATCATCACTATGGAAATATTTGTGTTCCCAACGACACAATGGGTAACATTTGGCTCCTACTTGGGGTCAAGTGCTCTTCTCGAGAGCATTTGAGAACCCTATAATCCTTCCTTACCAACATTTGAGAACCCTAGAATCCTTCCTTACAAAAAAATCATCAATAGTACCCTTTCTACCCTTTTGTTTTATCATTGCAACATTAATCATAACCATGCTTCACAAGTAAGATCAAAATAAAATATAACCTCAGAGCAACTTGAACAACAACATGACCAACAAGAAGAAACATAACTGGAAAGTACCCAACATATAGACTACATAAATAATATAGTCAATCTACTCAACAAATATAAGGAAGTTGATCCAAAATTAGGGTAGGAAAATAAGAATTATAGCATTGGAACAGGCTAGAAGAGTGCCCACTTAAATGTTGTTTTGATGATTGGCCCCATAGAGGAAAATTTTGGCTAATGAAAGGAAACGAATCTATAATTAAATATTCCTAGAACATGTCTTTCTTCACTAAGTTTTAAACTCTGGCATATTTACTCCTGTGGGATTTAAACGATCATTTTTGGGGAACAAGACATCTGAAAATCATTATTTGCACATCCATTCATTGGGTACTTTGAATTGATTTCCCCTCTAGGTTTTCCAGGCACCCATCACATTTGTTGGATAGTAACTATGTTTGATGCTTTGTGTGCAAGTATAAATCCGATGCCAAAAACAAAAAGCTCACAATATATGGTGCTATTTTATGCCATACTTGCTCACTTATGGAAAAATTAACACATAAACTACTTTTCGATTGCATTACAACCATGAGTTTGAGAACCTATTTGGGTGTTTGTCTCAATCAACTGGATGATTGGTTTCTAATTCAATCCAATTGTTTTTCTCAAGGATCATTGGTGATAGAAAAATGAGAGAAGGTAGGCACATTGTATTTATGTATTGGTAATACTGTCTCTTCCATCATTTTAGATTCTACATGAGTGGATACAACACTATGGCATCATAGGCTTGGACACATGAGTGAGAAGGGGATGGAGATACTTCACAAAATAATATTGTTGCCCGATCTTAAACAAATTAATTTGGATTTATGTGAGCATTGTGTTTATGGAAAACATAAGAGAGTCATATTTCTCAGAGTCGGAAAATAAAAGAAGAGTGAAAGGTTAGAGCTTGTGCATACATATGTATGGGGACCATATTGGGTATCATCTCTTAGTGGCTCTCATTATTATCTTACTTTTATTGATGATGCAACTAGAAAAACTTGGGTTTATTGCATTCGACAAAAAATTGACGTTTTTGATACTTTTAAGAAATGAAAATATTTGGTTGAGAATGAGACAGGAAAAAGGTTGAAGTGTCTTAGATTAGATAATGGAAGTGAATATTGCAGAAAGGAGTTTTATGATTACTGTTCATACCATGAGATTCGTAGAGAGAAGACAATTCTAGGAACACCACAAGAAAATGGTGTGTCAGAAAGGATGAACAGGAAAATAATGGAGCGTGCAAGGAGTATGAGACTGCATGTTGGTTTTCCCTTATAGTTCTAGGTAGATGTTGTAGATAATGTTGTTTACTTAATAAATAGAGGACCTTCAATCTCTTTAGATGGTAGAATTCCAAAGGAGGCATGGACAGGTAAAAATGTAAACTATTCTTTTTTGAAGACTTTCAGTTGTGAAGCATTTGTCCATATTGATAAAGAAAATAGAACAAAGTTTGAGGCAAAATCCAAGAATTGTAACTTTATTGGATACAGTGTTAATGAATTTTGTTATCGATGATGGGATTATGAAAATCACAAAATCATTAGGAGTAGAGATGTCATACTCAATGAGAAGGTCATGTACAAAGATCAGTTGCAGGGAAAGAAACAGGAAAAAGAAAAACCAGAATACATAGTGCTTGATGAGGTCACTGAAAAATAAATTCCAAGGGTACCAGAAAATCAAAATGTACAACAACATGAGCAACAGGTACCTCAAAAACCTATAGGTGTTGTTAGAATATCTACCAGGTTAAGTAGACCCCCTGAACAATACTCTCCTTCTTTGTATTATTTATTGTTCACTGATTATGGTGAACCAAAATGTTATGAAGAGGCAATGCAGGTAGATAATAAAAAGAAGTGGGAGAAAGGTATGAAAGAGGAAATGGATTCCCTGGAAAATAACTAGACTTGGGATTTGGTTTAGTTTCCTACAGAGAAAACAATCATTACAGAATAAATGGGTTTACAAGTTGAAGGAATAAGATGGAGGCAAAATGTGGTACAAGGCTCGACTTTTTGTAAAAGGGTTTGCACAAAAGAAAGGTATAGATTTGGACAAAATATTTTCTCCTATTGTTAAAATGACTTCAATTAGGACTATTTTAATTCTTGTGGTAGTAGAAGATTTGCATCTTGAACAGTTAGATGTAAAAACAACTTTTCTCCATGGGGATTTGGAGGAAGAGATTTATATGAAATAACCACAAGGGTATGAGGTCAAAGGGAAGGGGAATTTAGTATGCAGGTTAAATAAGAGCTTGGATGGCCTAAAAAAAGCTCCAAGGAAGTGGTATTTGAAGTTTAACAGGTTTATGATAGAACGAGGTTATAGTAGATGTCATTCTGATCACTGTGTTTATTTTAATAGGCTAGAAAATGGAAGCTATATGATATTGCTATTGTATGTAGATGAAATGCTTGTTGTAGGGTCTAATATGCATGATATAAATGTGGTAAAGAAGAGATTAGCTAATTCATTTGCGATGAAGGATTTGGGTGCCACAAAGAAAATTCTTGGTATGAGAATAACAAGAGACAGGAAAAATTGCATATTGACATTGTCTCAGGGTGAGTACATAGAGAAGGTGTTGGAGAGGTTTAGAATGCAGAATGAAAAACCAATTAGTACACCTTTGGCCAACCATTTCAAATTAACTAAGGAAATGTGTCCCGAGACACAGTAGGAGATAGAATACATGTCTAGGGTCCCTTATTCATCAGCAGTTGGTAGCTTGATTTATGCGATGGTTTGCACAAGACCAGATATTGCACATGCAGTGGGAGTTGTGAGCAGGTATATGAACAATCCAAGTAAAGAACATTGGGAGGCAGTAAAGTGGATTCTTAGGTATTTGAGAGGTACTGCTACTCATGCATTATATTTTGGAGGTTCAGACATTGTTCTATAGGGATATGTTGATTTAGATATGGCAAGTGATAAAGATAGTAGGAGGAGCACCATGGGGTATGTTTTTACTATAGGTGGAACAACAGTAAGTTGGATTTCGAAAATCCAAAATACTGTTGCACTTTCAACAATAGAGGCAGAGTATGTTTCTACTACAGAGGCTAGTGAAGAGATGATTTGGTTACGTAGGTTTATGTAGGAATTGTGAAATAAGAAGGAGAATAGAAGGTTGTAATTTGATAGTGAGAGTGTCATTCATGTTGCAAAGAACTCCTCCTTCCATTCAAGGACTAAGAATATATATATCATGTACCATTTCATACGATCCATCTTGGAAGATGGACATTTGAAGTTGGAAAATATACACACTATCTAGAATCCTGCAGACATGTTAACTAAGGGAGTAACCAGGGAGAAAATGAGTTCTTGCTCAGTTTCAGTTGGTCTTCAAGAATGAAGGTGAATATGAGAAATTCTCCAGGTCCAAGAAGGATCATAGTCCAACATATACAATAACAGTGGAGTTCTTGAGATCAATCTCCAAGTGGGAGATTGTTGGTTGTGGAGCCTGATTATCTTCCTGGTTCAGAGGTCTTTGTTTCCAGCCATGTTTATACCCCATGAATACTTTACACCTCAGAATAATTTACACTCCTCCATGCAGGGGAGTGCAGAAGGGGGTTAGACCCTCTGCAGGGTCCGAGGGAAAGCGGGCCCCTGAAGGAAAAATTGCCTTGTAAATGTATATTGTAATTTCATAGTAAATATGGACTATTCATTATAAAGTCACTGATCTGATGATAGAAGTTATGTTAGGGTTTTTATCCCTAGAAGGAAACCTTCTTTTATGAGGGAAATGTATTGTGTCTATGTATTATTGTGAATATTGTATTATGTGTGAGGATATTGTGAGAGAAAGAAGAGGAAGTTACAACAGCTATGTTGTTGGTTGTATCCCTTCATTTGTTGGATAATAATAAAGGAAGGATATGAAAATTTGTCTGGTGGACGTAACCCACACTGGGTGAACCATGTATATATGTCTTTATTGTATTGTGTAACTTCTATGTTTTATTTATGCATTTATTTTATTTTATTGCTCTGGATCCTGTTTTCATAACACCGGGAAAAAAATGACATATATAAACATGAAATAAATGATAAATGCATAGTACTCAAATCTTTTACCCTAGAAATCCAAACGTTAAAACCAACATTCCTTGAGTGTATTTCTCTCTTGTTGTTGCATTTAATCAATGACTAAAGAGTTACATGACTAACCTTGTTCTACACCTAAGACACAATCACCATCATACTCTCTTTCTTTACAAAAGAACAAACTTGCAGCCAATCTAGATTTCATCTACATGACCTTCACGATTCTTCTAAAGATCAACTATTATAGTATTACATGGTTCCTTATTTATAGGATTTACAGCAGGATAAACCCTAAATCATGGCCCCCAAAAACAGTTACACATCCATACAGATAATTCGCTTCAATCCTATGAATCTCATGATTTTGTTACAGTCGAATTCAATCAGTTACTAGTCGACTACCCAATTGGTCTTCAATCAGTTGCCACTTGACCTCCTGTTGGTTGAACTTTCGACTTGTTTTCAATCACTTCAATTTCAACTTCCCGGTCGAACACTTCGACATCGACTTGACTCATTGATCGACTTATCACCCACTCGATCCACCTCGACTAGATAGTTACATGTTTTTTCTTTCACCGCACAAAATATAACAACCTAACGCATGTAGGATGAGGGAATAATTTCATGTTGGGTGGAAACATAGGATGGACCAAAGTATTTTCTAAGAAATCTTAATACCATGTACCATTAAACATCGAATAGGAGGTGCCAAAGACACACATTTAGATCATGGAAGGGACACTCAATGGAGAACTTTAACACATGCGAATCATTAAAATTATATATGGAGTTTCTCCATGTCATCCTAAAGTAGATTGGGGGTGGATCATGTATCATTCAAACTCCATATAGTGAGATTCGAGGGGATATGTGCATGACTAGTATGAAGTGAAAAATCCATACAACACACTAATAAGTCATAAGTGGGATGTGATGCACCTAGTTCTAATCATTTGTGGGCTAAGAAGTGGTAGGTTCAGGGTATTTCACCTACATCCATTTTCTATGAACACATACAAGTAAATGAAAAATTGTTGTTAAAACCAGAGGTATTGAATAGTATTGGTGGTAGGAGACATGGACCTCCATGTCGTAGTCGAGTCACTATTGCCCATAAATCCAATTTATTGTTCGCAGTGAGATGGGTAGTGAAGAGGCATACTTTGAAGAGAGTGATCAATCATTTACAAGAACTCTCTCATTGCTAGCGACGTCTTGTGGATCTTGGGGTTCAGGTGGAGGTTGTAGAGAATGCTACCTAGGTGGCTTGTTTTGTAGTAGAGAATGACATAAACGACATAGATGTCATTGGAAGTGACATTCCCTAGCGAGAATATTTTCTTCAAGTCGTGGAAGAAGAAATACGTAATGACTCATTGAATGCCCTGAGATTTGTGAGTCTAAGCAAGCCCAACAATAGAAAAAACTCTTTCACTCTACCTAGGTTGAAGATGACAATGGCCTTCTTGCTAAATGGGGGAACAACATATTTGTTTAAGGTCATTGATGACTAAATTTCACGACAGATTTCAACCAACCAAAGACAATAAAAGATTATAGGTTTGAAAGGATGATAGAGAAAAAATTGGCAAGAGTGACAGACAAAAAATGGTTTCCAAAACCAATGGCTTGGACGACCAAGTTTTGGGAAAACAATGTTTATTAAATCACAAGGGGACTTTCTTTCCACACTATTATTTCACATTCCCTTAATCTTAAGTATTTTTCTTCATACATCCATATTAATTACAATTTCTAAAAAATTATATATGTTTTGTGTCCTTGAGTCTAGAGACTATGAAAATTTACTCCCTCTCTTTTCAAAACATCCAGATTTATCACCAATTCGAGAGTGATGGTAGGAGGTCATCATCAATATAGTGGACCAATTATCAAATAAAATAATTGTAATTGTAATATATTTATATGAAAAACTTCTTTAGCATTCACATTCATTCAAGAGTTATGCTAATAAAATAGAAAACATCACGGGACGTCAATTACTTCTAGTGATAATATTGAGCCACACTTT
Organism: Picea engelmannii; assembly: GCA_009831015.1. Classification (NCBI taxonomy): domain Eukaryota; kingdom Viridiplantae; phylum Streptophyta; class Pinopsida; order Pinales; family Pinaceae; genus Picea; species Picea engelmannii. Next base: position 575,374 of record ML791968.1, on the reverse strand, counting down.
ACTAGGATATTGGAATGTCACGATGGAATGTGGATCCACTCAAATTTCTTAATTTATCTCGGAGGTAAAAATAGAAAAGGGAAAGAAATAGAAAAGCAATTGGAGTGGAGGTTGGAGGAGCGCCACATGGAAGATGAAGTGAGGCTCGAGAGAGCATGGTGTAGTGTTGCCACGAAAGAATGTGGTTGACTTGGAAAAAGGCAGGTGTAGGTTATCCAAAAAGTCTTAGTCTAAACGTTCTATGTTTTGGCTCTTTTCCGGGGATATTTTATGTTTAATTTTGCTCGAAATCCAATGAGAAATTGTTGGATCTACATATTTGAGTGGTTAAAACTACATAATCCAAGTGACCCAAGGGTTTTTCAGCATGTTGAATCCACTTATGCATTTAGAAATGAAATTTAAACAATATGAAATTGTGATTTCATCCATATTTATGTCGTTGAATTACGACAAAAAAAAAAAAAAAAAACATAGAATGTTTAGACAACGCCCTCCAAAAATAAAAACAGGGAAGGTCCATGGACTATATGCTTGTCTGAGCTACCCCTGAGTTGAGTAGACATCTATGATATTGACATGTGGTGTCGGTAACTCTACTTCATGTTGGCGTTGACCATAAAATCACCACCAACAACGAAGACAAAGTACTGGAGGAGGGTGATGTGTAGTGATCAGTGAATTCATTCGATCAAGAAAGCAAGGGAGTGAGGAGGACTTCAGTTTTTTGGGGGTTCTTTTCTCATAAGATAGAAGGAGGTCGATGGGTAGTGATCAGTGAATTCATTCGATTGAGTGAGCAATGATGACATGGGTTTTTGTTCTCGATTCTTTGTTCACAGGTCTCCCCAGTTGTGCAATTATCTGTACGATCCCTTCATCGCCGCCAAGGTTGTTTTTTCTCTATAGATATCATATGCATCGGTTTCTATCCCCATTTTTAAAAATCGAAACAATGAGGCTTTGTGTCCAAGGTTTATGGAGTCCTTGCTAAATTCAAGAGCTTGTGTATATGAGGGATAAGGATTGGCCCTCTGATTTTAAAAATTTTAGCTTGGTATCCTTCGATGTCCTTAGCTTTCCCATTTGCAAGCTGCTTAACCCCGAACTCTATGTCATCTAAAGAAAAAACTTCTTCCTTTGTAGGGACAATAAGAATGGCGTCCATGGCATTAGGGAACTCGTAAATACTTTTAAGATAGGAATTTTAGTCCCTTAAGGGAATCCTATTATTTTCTTTAGTATTGTGGTTTATAATTTGGCTCCATAACTTCTTAGGATCAAACTTATATAATTGTGAAAGTTACTCTTGCCTTTTATTGATATAGTACCCTTTTTTCATTTTAATTAGGGATTTGTACGTATTGAGATTATTGATTTTTAAGGACTCATTAGAAGCATCCCTAATGGATTTCCTAGCAATTTTACATTCTTTATCATACCAAGGTTTGGTCATTCTATTATTCTTTTTATAGGACACCTCGAAAGAGAACTTGTTAATAGAAGTGGAAATGGTAGTTGTAAAATTATAATAGAGTTCTTCAATGTTGTCCTTATAAGTTAGGATATTTAATTTACTATTTAAATCCTTTAACAAAATGTCAACTTTACTTTTGTCAAAGAGAAAATTCCTTTGATTATCGTAATTCTCTTCAATGGTGTTCCTATGCATGGAAAATTTTAGAGTTAGGGTTAAAGGTTTATGATCAGAGTCAGGCTCATGGTCATTTAAAAGGACAAAAGTTGTTATTTGGTTGGAAATGGGGATATCAGATATCACATAATCTACAACACTAGTACCTAGCCCATGAATAAAAGCCATCTCTTTGGAGTTTGACCACTTCATTACTCCATTTCAAATTATTAGGTCTTGAGAGTTGCAGAGCTTGACCAACTGAGTACCAAACAAATTCTCAATTAGGTCTTCAGAGCTTCTTTTGTAGCTATTAGATTAAAAAAGGTGATCATCTAGCCATAAAGGAATATGGTTGGAATCAGTACTTAAAAGAGTAGCTTGTTTAGTTGCAGTCCTAGCATTAAAGTCTCCTAGCAGGAGGATATTACCTTCATTTTTCAAACTATAAATATCTTGTTCTAAATTATTATAGGGAAAATTGTTATCTAGATTGTTTTTCTTACAAAAAGTAGAATTAATAGGTGAAAAATAGAAAATTGCTATATACATATTCTTAACATTGGTGTCTAAAATTTCTATCCAAATGTACTAATTGCGAGGGTCAATATTATGAAGTTGACTATGAGGAGAAATGCTCTTTCTAATATAACAAGCTATGCCTCCTATTACTCTATGGTGAGATTTTTTGTTCCATGTCGACCACAAGACAAATACTTCTATGTTATGGACCGTAGACTCCTCATGCTCCCAAGTTTCAAATAGACAGATAATATCAATATCACTCGGGATCCAACTTATCATAGGACCTTTGCGCCATGGAAAGCCACGGCAATTTCAAAAAAGGATCCCAAGTGTCTCGAATTCCTATTTATCATTCTCCTTCTGGTCTCTATCACTAACAATAGCTTTTCGATTTCTAATTATTGTTTATTTTCCTTCTTTCATGGCTTCTTTTACCTTTTGAACTTCCTTCCTTAATTCAGCTTGGTCTTTGGGAATGAGGTCTTCATTTATAAATATTTCCGACCCTTTTAAGCTCAAAGATTTACTAAGTATGTTATATTTATGGTCATTACAAATTACTTTGACACAGTTCAACCTATCTTTATGATCAATTATTTTTCCTAGCCTATTTGCTTCTATGAGGTAAGTTGTATCAATTTGTGATTTATTAATTAATTCTTATTTTACTATTGCTAGCGTATCCTCCTCTTGTTGTTCTTTTATACCAAAAATTATGAGTTCGGGGCTCTTTTGTTACGCTCATGGTCCAGTTCGATTAGCTTATTCATTTCCTCTTTGATGGGTTTGATATCCAATTTGTTTTCCATATTACTGAGGGTCAAATTGTTAGTTAGTTTTTCTTCTAGCTCTTTAATCCTATCTCTCAAGTTATGATTTTGTTCAACCCCTCCTTCTTGGGTTGATTTTTTTATGTTTTTCCATATCTTGAATCCTATACTTCATTGTCTACAATTCACTCTTGAACCCTAAGAATCTATCCTCTGTTTGAGTTTGAATGGTATCTTTAATTTGTTTTATCAATCATTGCCTCTAGCTCTATTTGGAGTTTTACATCTCTTTCTTCACTCCTTTTTTCTAATGATTCTAGATCTATTTGGATTTTGGCATCTCTCTCTTCTCTCCTTTTTTCTATTGATTCCATATAATCCTAAAGGATCTCTAGGGTGATTTTGGGGGGCCTCCCCCTGTTGGGATGAATTTTTGGAATAGGTGGTGGAGTGCTCATATTGAAAATAAGAGAAAAAAAAATGTAACAATTATTCACCTCATTTCACATGTCCAATTGCTCAACTGGTTGAAGAAGCCGATATAATTTCAAAACCGCGGAGAAGTATTATTCTAGTTCAAAACTGCAAAGAAGTATTATTTCATTCAAAACCACAAAGATATAATTTAAAAACCGCAGAGTGATATAACTGTACAAATATAAAAAAGAACACTTGATATCATAAAAATGAAATATTTCACTAAAATTTATTATTAATAAATAACAGGAAAAAATCAATCTTTATTTATTATTTATTTATATTTTAGTCATGAGAGATTACAATTTAGGTAGGATGTCAACCATCCAACCAATCCAAGCTAAACTGTGCTTCTACTACATCTACTCTAAGATCCATGATGGTAGAGTGCTTGACATGTATCCATTTTTTCCCGATATTCTCATCACATATAACATGTTTTAGAGATATCATTCCTCCAATTGATTTAGGAAGCTTCTTTATTTGAGAACACTCTCTCATGTCAATCTCTT
>ML791968.1:555761-566508 GCA_009831015.1 Picea engelmannii | reverse complement strand
TGCACTATTTACACTTTACTTATTAATCAACTTGGTGTTTCTTTTCATTTTTAATCAAAAGTATTTAAATAATCTTTATAATAATCTTGGTTAATTAAAAAATCAATTTTGGTTCAATTTACAAGTTTTATAATAATTTTTTTTAATTAAAAAATCAATTCTTAGTTAATAATGGTTCAAGAATTTTATTAGATTAATTTAATATTAATCAAAATTATATTCAAATCCAGAGAGGGTAGGGTATGTATACCTCTGTAGACACAGTGAAAAACTCCTCTCTTTCCACCATTGGATCCAACCTGTGGCTTGAGAAACCGCGAGCCTGAGCCACACCAACCCTTAACATACCACTACCTCAAGGTGTCCCAACGGCTCCAGGTAAAGCCCTCACGAGAATTGAACCTTGCCCAACAGTAAAAAACTCCTCACTTTCCACCATTGGATCCAACCCCTTTGAGCGTTTCATTCACATTATAAAATTTTTCACTTCTACTTATACTTATTAATTAACTTGGTGTTGCTTTTCATTTTTAATCAAAAGTATTTAAAAAAAAAAACATTATATAATTATATAACATGAAATAAAAATATATATATTAAATAAATAATTTACATGTATTAAATAATTACTAAATTATATAAAGATTTTTTTTTATTATAAAATTTAAAATATCTATTTTCAAATATTTATGTGAAGTTTTACTTAAACATATATAGAAAATGTTATTCAAAATGATCGCTTCAGGCATCTCCAAGTCTTTGGTCGCTTCAGACCTCTCTATATTTTTCACTGGATTTTTGGCATTGACATTTCTTTTGGTTTTCTACAACCATTCATTCAACGAACCCGACAACTGGTTTCATTCCTGTCTTCACCCAGCCTGCACCTTCTGCGATGGCGACGCCAATTAATTTCTTGGATGGTCTTTCTGCAAAAGGTTGGACTGCGGACAGGATTCGAACTGGTGATCGATCGAATGACGAGGGTTCGAGGGTTTGGAAGGGGGAAACAGTTGTAAGACCTCTTAGCAAAATTTAAAACAAAAACGCCGCCCTATTTGTAGATTGATCACAATTTGGGGGAAATTTTCTCCACTTTGTAGCTTCTGCTGTTATGCTTTGTATCGATTTCCCAGCGGCGTATGTCCTGTGCCCTATTAGGAGTTAGAATTGGCTCTTAAGAGCGTCCTGTGCCAGAGTTAATCGGTCCTAAACAAATCAATATCAAGAGCTGGACCGATGTCGCGGCCATCGATGGAAATCGGATGAAGAATCATGGTAGGAGATGGTGAATTTGCAGCTCAACATACTTCCTGGGTGGCTGCGACTAGCAATTTCTTCAGGCAGCTGTGCCGGTAATTCTTAAAATCAATATCTGTCATTCCTGCGAAGCGTTTTTCTATCTGCACCCACCTGAAAAATCAAATGGAATCGGTGATAAACAATAGAAACGGGTGAAAATAAATAATAATATAATTTTGTATATACCCTGATCTTTCGTCTGCCCTGAAGACTGACGATGTCTCAGCGAAGAAATTTTCACACTTAATTCTTGGCCCTACTAACTCGGGAGCAATGACCGGCAGCCATATTACTTTTACAGGCTGGCCCCGCAGAATTACAATCTCAAACTCCTCTCCTCCCGGGCTTCCACCCTTTGTCCCTCGACTGCCTGTCTTCGAATGAAGAACGTTGCCACACCTAATAATGGATCTCAAGTCTAGCAATTCGTAAAAGATTCCCCGTTACACCTACAAACCACCTTGATTGTTAATCTTAGCTCTTAGAAGTTCGGAAAAAGATTCCCATTAATGTTCTTAGAAATTAGAAATGAGTTTTTTTTTTAAGAATATTTGTTTGAAATTCTGTAATAAATTATTAAATATGATAAAGTGATTAATTTTGTATAATTAAAGTGTTCAATTTTTTTTTTAACATTTTGAAGTCATTTTTACATTTAAAAATAAATTTTAAACAAAAAAATTAATAATTTAATACAGATTTATGTGGTTAAATTCCAATCAAAAACAATTTGATAAAACAGTTAGATAAGGCCATTTGAGAAACCCCTTCGAATTGCTTTCAAATAATAGTCATGAATTTTGAACACAGTTGCTTTATGTTTATGGAACATCAGTGTCAATAGTTTTTTCACCTTTATCATTTATTAGAAGATATGGCCCACATTCTAAATGATTATTACTATAAATTATAAAGGTTTTTTTGTGCGGGGTTTTTTATTAGCCCTTGCTCCGCTTGGACTATGCTAATGGATTAGTCAATTAGTTACTCCATAAAGTTTCAATTCACAAGTTTTATAATAATTTTTTTAATTAAAAAATCAATTTTTAATTAACAATGCTTCAAGAATTTTTATAAGACTAATTTAATATCAATCAAAATTATAATGTGGACGAAAGTTTTTTTCTATTTATATTTAACAATTTTGGTTCAATTGATCATTGTCTTTTGTTTCATTCTCATTATAAAAATTTGCACTATTTGCACTTTACTTATTAATCAATTTGGTGTTTCTTTTAATTTCTAACTAAAAGTATTTTAAAAATAAAAAAATAAAAGTAAAATTTATTATATAATTATATAATAACACTAAATAATATCATAAAAATAAAAATAATAAAAAATTTATTAAATAAATAATTTACATGTATTAAATAATAATAATTATTATTATTTTTAAATAAAAAATGTGTTACTTGCTATATTATATTGACAAAAATACAGAGATACAGTGTTATTGTTATCATCAAATGTGTCGTCATTTTACCGGAAACCAGCACAGTTTGGGGTAAGTATGTTGTTTCTAGGAAAAGAAGCCAAAATATTGTTTCGCCATCTGTCCTGCCCGAAGGAAACTAGGACAGATGGCAATATATCATCTTAACTCTAAACAACAAGATTGAAAACCAGACTAAAAAAGACAAGCTCAAATACCCTGTGATCTATCGTCCTCGTCCTCTTGCCACACTGCTTTGGCCTAAATGACAAATGGTTGGGCGCACGTTGGATATTTTCGATTCGTTGGGGCATTGGAATACGTGTCCAGAAGCATATCCAAACGTTGTCCCATGAGGAGGGCTCTGTGCTCTTGGTCTACCATTTGTCCTCGAAGTTCAAACACTAGATCCAGGTGTGTCGCACAGAGGAGTGGTGCTTGCATTCCTTTTGTGTCTACCTCGCTTGAGGTACCCTTCTTCGCTTATGCAATGGCCTCGTCTTTGTCCATGGTTGTGATGTCTGTGTAGTGCACCTTTACTGCACAGATCCTCTGCGAGACCTCATCCATGTAAGGCACTTCCTCGACATAGCATGTTGGGATATCCTCACAGAGCCTCCCCCTTGTCTCTTGCTTCAGGCTCCAGGGCAGTCGAGGTGTTTTCCGGGCATGGTATTTCCTCTATGTAACAGGGTGGGAAATCCTCTTCAATCTTTCCCCACGAGTTGCTTCCAACTTGAGTTTCAGGTGCAGGTGGAGGATTTTCTTCTCACTTAATGTCTGTGGGTTGCCAATTATCCGGAGTTGGTGGGGTCTGAGCTCTCTTCTCCGTTGCAAACTCAATTATGGGTGCATGGAGTGCGAAACGGGCGACCCTCACTCTTTGCCGAAGGATAGAGTTTGCCAGCAAGAGTGCTCGTTCCATATGCTTCCTCTGTTGATGAGCAGCATGGGTGTGCCAAGCCGACCCGCGGCGAGGCTTTCCTCGCTCCCTAGGCATAGTGGAGGAGGAGTGACTATAATATAGGACACCGAGAAAAACACACCAGAGCTTACAGTCGGCGGGGAGTTTCAAAGCAAGAATGAGCCGACTGCATCCAAACCTCTTTGCTTTCATCTTTTTTTGGGAAAGATGCACCGGGCCTCTCTTTAACTCAGCCATACTTAATTCTTGTAGTGACGACACTTTCGCGCAAGGGAGAATTTGGTCATCTGGAGGTCGGTTGTAATGGCTTGCTCCCATCATTAATGTTGAATAGATGGGGAGTAGCCTATCGCATTTAAACCTTGGCTCCATGTTATGCCGAATGGTAATGTTGCGTGACGTGTCACCCCATCTGGGGCTATGTATTAAATAATTATTAAATTATATAACAATTTCTTTTTATTATAAAATCTAAAATACCTATTTTCAAATATTTGTGAAGTTTTACTTAAACATATAAATAAAATGTTATAAAGAAATACTTATTAGGGAAATCAAGCAAATAAATAAACCAAGATAACCTGAAACAAAAACATAAAGTAACCTAAAGCAGCTGGTTGGGACTCTTGCATGAAGTTGGACAATTAGGACACTTATTGCTTGATCGAACCATAGATAGCCCCTTGCTCCCCATTACCAATTGTTGGATGGCATGCATGGATGCCCATCTTACTTATTCTCTTTAGGGATGGCATGTCTATGGCATCGTCTTACTTCTTGCTGGATCGGGCAAGGGAGGGGCATATATATTCTTGAGGGAAAGGACTTTGCGCTTACTTGCTATAACATCCTTTATCGCATCAATTGAATCAATCGAATCAATAGGCTTCTTGTCCCATAATTATCGGTGGAATTATCGAAGGTTGAAAGCATATCTAGACAAGATACTCAATTCTCCTTAATTCTATTATTAGATTATATATGTAATTACCATAAATGCATCTCGCCTATTAAACGTACTTCGTCCAGTCAATGTACGAGGGCAGTACTTACTAGGAACAGACTCAGTGATAAATTCTTTGATAGAACACCTTCGAACCGACAATGTGTGTATGAATTAAGAAGCACAACAAACATCCAATAAGATCCAATCAACATCCCTGCTAGTGGATCATCAGGCATGGTGAAGAACAAAAGCATAAAGTAAACTAAAGTCAAATTGATATTATTAATGTCTAAGTCTAATATCTAGTTGACCATTATAAATAACATTTATTTTAACACCCTCCCTCAATGGTTAATCTACTAACTACAAAGGTTTATCTCAGAATTTTACATATTTTTTAGGACCCAAAGCCTTGGTGAGAATGTCTGCAGTTTGATCCTCTGTAGGACAATATTGGAGCTCGATAGACCCATCTTCTATAAGTTGTCTAATGAAGTGGAAATGTACCTCAACATGTTTGGTACACAATTGGAAGACTAGTTTCTTGGTAAGTTTCATCACCCCTTGGTTGTCACATAATAGGGGTATTGGATTTGTTTGTTGCATCTACATATCTAAAATCATCCTCCTGATCCAAACTGCCTCACATGCTCCTGTCATTGCTCTTCGATATTCTTCTTCTGTTGATGAAGGGGCTACCACAAGCTTCTTCTTGTTGGTCCATGTGACTACACCTCTGCCAAGGCTGAAAACATATCCAAAAGTGGATTTTCTATCATCAATAGAACCTGCCCAATCTGAATCTGTATACCCACATAGCCTAGGGTCTTTGCTTCTATTGTACAAAATACCAAAGTCAAGTTTCCCTTTCACATATCTTAACACTCGCTTCATTGTTGTCCAATACCTTTGGCATTGTCATGAATCTAGAAATGAAGCTTACAATGAAACTCAAATTAGGTCTAGTGGTTGCAAGATATATCTAGCTACCCACTAGTTTCATATATATTGACTCTTTAACTCCCTTAGAGTTGGTTTTGGCTGAAAGTTTCAACCCTTTCTCCATAGGTGTAAATGATATTTTTCAATCTGTCATTCTAAACTTGTACAACAAACTCTTAGAATATTTTTTTTTTGAAACAAAAATGTTGCTACATGTTTTCTGAACTTCTACACCCAGACAATAATGTAGAAGGACTACACTTGTCATGTCAAGATATTTTCTCATATTGAACTTAATCTGTGTTATCGCACTTGCCTCACTACCTGTAATAATGATATCATCTACATATATGACTAGAAGGATGGCATCATTACCAACTCTTTTGACATACATGTTGGAATATGAAGGACTCTGTCGGAACCCCTATTCATCAAAATACCTATCAATCTTGATGAACCATGCCCTAGGTGCTTGTTTCAGACCATATAGAGGCTTCTTTAGTTTGTAGACCAGATGCTCCTTCCCTGAAACCTGAAAACCCTATTGTTGATACATGTATTCATGTTCTTCCAAATATCCATTAAGGAAGGTACTCTTCACAACCATCTAATGGACCTTCCAGTCATTCTATGTTGTCATGGTTAGAACAAGACGAATGATGCTCATATTTGTTGTAGGAGCAAATATCTCCTCATAATCAATGCCCTCTTTCTAAGAGAACCCTTTTGCAACCAATTGTTAATCCCTAGACAAATCCCCATGTTATGTATAAAACCCCTTCTTAATCCCTATCTACTAAATTACTACATTTCTAGTATTATATTTTTATGTTGTCTAGAACCCTTCATCTCATCCTTTCATTATAATTGTACCCTTTCTATCCTATATATATAACAATGAGACTTAGTGTTAAGATCATCTTATATCATCTGATATTGTATTCATAATTGAATATATTGTAAAAGGAGGTTTTCCCCTCTAAGTGGACCATGATCATTGATTTTTTATCATTTTAAGTAATTGGATCATAACATTTGGTATCAGAGCAACGATCCTAGGGAGTTTATTATCTAAACAAGTCATATTACCATTTTCACTATAATTATTATTATTATTATTTCTGGGTTGATTTAGATAGCTAAACTTGGAGGTTATTTAGAAGACATATCAAGGTATCTGTGGTACAAATTTCAGTTTCTGGATCATTATAATTTCAGAGATACAACCCATGGAATATAGGGTTTTTGACTCATCCCAAATTCAGTTTTAAATGAGGCATCTTGGGATTTTCAATATGATTTTTTATTTTTATTTTCATATGGGTTGATTCAGACACCGAAACTTGGAGATTATTTAGAAGACATATCATGGTAATTGTGGTCCAAATTTCATCTTCTGGTTCGTTATACATTCAGAGATATACCCTTTGGAAGATAGGGTTTTTGACTCGTTCTATTTCTAGTCTCAAACATGTGTTTCAGGTAAAACAATCATATATTCTTTCGAGAAGATCCAAATTTAGTGTGACCAGTTGCATTAGAAATAGGACAATACATATTATTTATGGTAAATTTTTTAGAATTATGTATTAAATATTGGACGTGTGGTATTTTATATAAGTTCACTCTCTAGAACTATCTAAAAATTAACAAGGTTTGGGAAAGTTACCATAACTTTCACTTTGAAAATCAAATTTTGGTCAAAACTATGGAATTGCGGAGAAGACATATTGGATTACTATAGGCCTGAATTTTAGACTCAAATGGTCTGAAATGTTATAAATACATTGAAGAAGGAAGGTCGACCAGGAGGACAAACTCCAAATTAAGGGTTTGAAAGTTACACAACTTACAATTGGTATAAATTTTTATTGGAAGATCTATTTTTGGTGATTCAAAATTTGTGATAAAAAGGAAAAATAAGAGAACTATTATTTTCTCACATGGCTCCAAAGGCTCCTCCAAATTTTACTTCACCAAAAAAACCTCATGAGAGCTCAACCATGACTCAAGATGAAATCCAAAAGATTTATCACCAGATGGACAAGGAGATCATTGAAAATAGGGAATAAATGGAAAATAAGTTCACTGAAAATAAAGAAGAGATGACAATAAATATAGATGAAATGAAAAATAAGATGGATAAGAAGATTGATGAAAATAATAATGACATAAAAAAGAAGATGGAAGTAATTAAAGAAGAAACACAAAATTCCAATAAGGAATTGCAAAATTCCATTTATTCTACAATATTTCATGCTTTAGATGAGAGACTCCCTAAAGGATATGTCAAAATGCAAGGGACCGATGAAAATAAATATAGTATTCATGTTGAACAATCTACTAATAAAAAATAATTGTCAAGTGGATTTAACTCTAATAGTAGAGTTAATTATGGTGGGAGTCTTGAATTCAACATTCCCAAAATTGAATTAAAGAAGTTTGATGGAACATCTAGGTCTTTACCTGGGTGGACCAAATAGAGAAATATTTTGAACTACATAATGTTATGGATGATAAGAAAATGATTCATGTAGAAACTTTGAACTTACACAGGTGGGTGATTTTAGCATCTTACTCAAAGTGTACACACATTTTCTTCAAAACATTGTCCAGTCAAAAGTACTGAATTGGGAATAACTTCTTCTATTATCAAATCCTTATGTTTCATTCTAGCCAATAATTTTAATCAATAGGGTATAGGTCATAGATCAAACTTAAAAGGAAAAGAAACTTTTCAAGGAAAAATTATGGGGCTTTTGATCACCACATTGTTATCTTGGAGCATTTTTTTTGAAATTGCATTATCTAATCTCAAAACTCTCTTAATTGTTTTGCTATTTATTTTACCATCAATATCCAAATTCGTTATTTTCTCTAAATTACATATGAACTGGTTATTAATGTATCCATGAAATTTTTCTTATTTTCTCAATGTTTTCTAGTAATGAGTAATAATTAATCAACTTCACAAGAAATCATTTATTTTTGTTGAACATTTTCCATATTAACCATCTTCATTCTCCTATAAAATTAATCTTATTCTCAAGATTTTTTGTGCATGACACGTGTGAATCTTATCTTACACTCAATAGGCTATCACTATGTAATCTACATTAATTAGTAATATACCAATTCTTAGTTGTTGGTCGTTGATATGAAATGTCTTGGAAATTATATGTAATGATTTCATAGAGCGTCTAATAACTTATAATGTTATAATTAAACTTTTCATCTGTGGTTTACATATGTAGGTGCCATGGAAGAGAATCAGTTGTGTGAGATGAACTTTCATCATGTAGAGGCTTTGGTTTTACTTTTATTACACTATGGATAATCTAGAAAACAACTCTGAGAAATCACACCACGGGAACCTAAAAACAATTCTCATATTATTTAATTATGGGTCTAAGAGAGCTAAGGTGAATGATCTAGAAGCCTTATCTTAACTCACTCATATTGAGAGCATCCACTTTGATAAGTTGATTGTGCACCCACTTCAAAAGAATATCAATGTCTTACAAAACTTAGTTAATATATCTTTGAGCTTATGTATAGGGCTTGGACATATGTTGAGGTTCAAGAACACTTGGATGAGCCTAAAGCTTCCCAAAATGTTAGATTTTAACTTGGATCAATGTTGTGATTTGAAGGAGATTCCCCTTGAAATAAGTGACATGAATTGTATTCAAAAGTGGTTTATCACTAATTTTCATCTCCTTCAAAAGTTACATGATGTCTTGGGGAAGCTTAACTCTTTAAGAGTGTTAATATCATTTGCATGTCTAAGTTTGAAAGAGCCTCTAGTGTCTATTGGAAAACTTGGAAAGCCATAATATCTTGACGTTTCACCATGTGAGTGCTTAAAATAACTTCTTGAGGAATTAGGACATCTAAGGAAACTCAAGGAATTTGACATGAGAGAGTGTTCTAAGTTAAGGAAGCTGCCTAAATCAATTGGAGGACTAACATCTCTAAAGCATGTAGTCTGCGATGAGAAGATTCAACAACAATGGATGCATGTCAAGAGCTTTGCAATTATAGATATTATAATTGATGTGGTAGAATAACAATTCAACTTGGATTGGCTAGATGGTTAACATCATAGCTAAATAGGATGTAGATGTAAGTATACTAGTGTGGCACCAAATTATATTTCCATATAATGTTCTGGATGTTCCAATTTATGTGTCATTATGGGTTAGCGGCTTTGAAGTTAGCGAATTGAAGTTGGTTAAGTTGTTAGTGTGTTGGGATTGTAATCTTTCATGATCAACCCAATTAGAAGTTAACTATTAAAAAAAAATCTCTACTATTTTTTAATGATAAATTTTATTAAAATATTGACATTACAAATTATATATTTTTATATAATGATGTTTTTCCCAAATAATTTCAATAATTTGTAAATATTATCATTATAAAAATACAAGTAATTTATAAATATTAGGGTGAGTACAATCTAATGATGGTCTCTCATTACACATTAGTGACGCAACCCACCCCTCACCGAGCAAGCTGCTTCCACCAGGACCTTCAATTTCTCACGGGCCCGAAGAGTCAACACTCTTCAACTCCCTCGGGAGTCCACTACCCACAGTAGGCTCCTCCAATTATCTTCCCCCTCCTTCGGAAATAGGGATATCGCGACTCGGGAGTTCGCGGTTCACGCGAACACAATTCACATACACGACCAAATCCCGAACCCCGATGGTCAACGGTCAACGTCCCTTTCTTCTCGGGGAATTTCCTTTCGGAAAATCGGTGATCATGTTGCTATGTGTCTTATGCAACACAAAACCCCGAACCCGAATCTCCGATGCCACCTTTCAGCATCCCATGGTGAGGCCTAAAGCCTTGACACCTGTCTCCCACTCTGTTTTGGGGACCCACCTTGCCACGTCCTCTTCGGGATTTCGCGGATCGCGAATCCGTGATGCAAGTTTCCTTGGTGTCGAAAACCCCGAAATGCCGAAACCCCGATATCCAGGATCTGATGCCACGCGTCCCTCCATAGATCGACGGTTCCCGTTACTTCGAGAAATCGGGACTCGCGACTTCCCGGGGCATAAATCTCTTGTATCACAAAACTCCGAACGCCGAAACCCCGAAACTCTGGATTCGTGCCACCTGTCCAGCTATGATCGACGGCTCTGGTCGATTCGGAAAATCGTCGGTCGCGATTCCAAAGAGCTTG
>ML791968.1:512273-534497 GCA_009831015.1 Picea engelmannii | reverse complement strand
AATTGTAGATAAGAGTGCTAGGTGTGTTTGTTCTGGTGAATGGATTTTTCTTCTAGTCTCAACTCCTGCATCTTTGTTTCCAATAATTTGATCTGAAGGATGATTCTTCTGTACTCGTTTGCTAGGTGTGTTTGGAGATACTTGTTGAACTTGCTCTTCTATTTTTGTCGGATTCTCTTCATCTTCCTCTTCTAATTCATCTTCTGCTTCTTCTTCTTTGAAAAGTTGTTCCATTGATTTGTTTTGTTCTTCCTTTGATTCTGGTCTGTTTGTTTCATCAATTGTTACATTGATTCTTTCCACAACTTTGTTCAATCTTAAATTGTAACACTTGTATGCTTTCCTTGTACTTTAGTAACCAACAAGTACTCATTTGTCCACATGAGAGTCAAACTTTCTCATTCTGCCATATTCTCTTTTGATGTAGCATTTGCTTCCAAAAACTCTGAAGTGCTTCACATTTGCCGGTCTTCCTTTCCATAGCTCGTAGGGATTTTTATCAGTGTTTTTTCTGAGCATTACTTTGTTTTGAGTGTGAACTGATGTATGCACTGCCTATGTCCAAAATATATCTGTCAATTTGGAATCCATTAGCATTGTTCGAGCCATTTCATGTATTGTCCAGTTCTTTCTTTCAACAACTCCATTATGTTGAGGTGTCCTCGCAACGAATAATTGCCTTTTTATTCAATGACTGCTGCAGTAGTCCATAAATTCCTTTGAAGTGAACTCTCCTCCATTATCATATCTCAAGCATTTGATTCTTGAATCCATCTCATTTTCAACCATTTCCTTGTAGATCTTGAAGTTTTCAAAAGCTTCTGACTTGTTCTTGAGAAATCAAACTGCAGTCATTCTTGTATAATCATCAACTAATAACATAATGTATCTCTCACCTTTTAAACCCTTTGTTGTAGTTGTTCCAACTACATCAGTATGCACAATTTCCATTGGTCTTGTTGTTGAATAGTCCTTTGATTTGAACCTGGTCTTTGTTTGGTTTCCTTGTTGAAAATGCTTGCATAAAGTGTTGGTTGGTTTCGTGATCTGGGGCATTTCTCTGACTGCTTATCTTTTGCTGACTTTAACAAGGTTATCAAAATGAATGTGACCCATTCTTCTGTGATAGCCAAATTTCATCTTCCTTTCCTAGACAACACTTTTCATTTCCAATTTCACTTAACACATATATTTTGTCTGAAGTTCTTGCAGCCGTACCGACCAATTTCCCTGAACCTTCTCTTCTTATCTCACACTTTTGGGAATCAAAAGAAACTTTATGACCTTGGTCACACATTTGACTCACACTTAGAAGATTATGTTTCATATCTTCTACCAATAGAACATTTTGTGCCTTTTTATTCTTGTTCCCAATTCGGATTGTGCCTTCTCCAATGATTTTGGCTGAATTATCATTTACGAAGGAGACTAATTCATTTCTTTCCTTTCGCAATGTAAGAAATTTGTCTCTATCATGTGTCATGTGTTTTGAATACCCACTGTCAACATATCAATCGTGTTTCTTCTACTTAACTTGTAGAGATACAGTGCATTCTTCATTGCTATACTGATCTTGCTTTCTTATCCATGTCATTTTCTGAGGTTCTTGTCTATGACTGGTGTTATTCTGTTGAGGTTCTTTAGGAGGGACTTCCATTCTGCAATTTTTGGCCACATGTCCAAAATTGTTACATTTGTAACATTCCACTTCAATGCTCAAAGATTCAAACCTGTTGTAACTTATTCTTTGTTTTTCACTAGGTCTTATTGAGTAACTTCTTTGTGTATGACTCTCAAATTTGTTATTTTTCATGTTGTTAGCTCTACAATTCACAACTTTATGTCCAAAATTATTACATGCATAACATAAACCAAATAATATAGATTCATACCTGGGAGTTGAAGATCTTTTGAAAGAAGGTGCTCTTATGAATCCTTCTTCTTCTTGAGGCCTATCTGTCTGTTGTTGATTCTGAAATTTGAATCTTCTCGGTGGAGGAGTGTCCCTCTAATCTTCCTTGTACATATTCCTATCCCCATCTATTGTTTCTGCATAGATTTTTGGATTTGTTTCTTGCTTTGTTGTTTTGGAGCTTGATCCCTTTTCTGTCTGATTGTATCCAAGTCCAGACTTGTCAAAATGAGATTTTTAACTGTTGATAATGTCATCCAGAACTTTTTGAGCTATTTTGCATAATTTTCTTTTGAATATCCTTTCTTAGTGTAACAATCACTGCTTCCAAGTTTCCAATGATCTTGTCCTTTTCTTCTAGTTGTTCTTTGAGTGCTTCTTCAATTATTTTATCTTCTTATATTTGAACCTTCAATCTTGTGATCATTTGTTCTAGTTCTCGAGTATCATTTTTCTTGTCTAGTTCTACTTGTAGTTTCTTGTTTTTATTTTTTTCTCTTTTGATAACTTCTATGGCACACATTAATTCTTCTTGATAGTCAACTTTTGCCTCTTCAATTTTGTCTTCGACTTGTTTATATCCTTCTTTGTCTTCTTCATATTATTCTTTAGAGTCTTCTTTGTCAGAATCTTTTACTACCATGAATAGAACTCTTCATGTCTCACTGTCACTGATTTCATCTTCATCTGATGGTGAGATGTCTTCTTTGATGCATAAGCTTTTCTTGAAATATTTCTTTGTAGTTATTTTTCCTTTTGAGTAACCTTCATCATTTCTCTTTTTCTTATGAGGACATTTGTTAGCAAAATGACCAATACCATCACAATTAAAACAAATTAAAGGAATCTTACCTCTATACTTACCATTGGTTCCCTTGTTCAGTATTTTGACGAAGTTGGCCACTTCTTCATCATCTTTTGAGACGTCGTTGTTGCTTCTATATTCTTCTTGTTCCTTTTTTTTTTCTTTGATCTTTTAGATGCTTTGAAGGCTACTTCTTTTACATCTGGATTTTCAAGTTCAACTCCCATTTCATATGCTGTGAATATTCCATGCAGTTCATCCATGCTTATTGAGTTCAGATCCGATCTTTCTTCTAGAGTTGATATCTTAGGGTTGAATCTCATAGGAAGAGATCTTAGTACCTTTTGAACAATTACATATTCTTCGATTTCTTCTCCCAATCCTATCATTGCATTCACTGTTTCATCAACTCTTAATATGTAGGCTACAATATTCTCATCTTCCTTCATTTTTAGTTGTTCAAACTGACCTTTGTAAGTTTGAATTTTTGTTGCTTTGACTTTTGTATCTCCTTCATAAATATTTCGAAGCTTGTCCCAAATCTCTTTGGTGGATTTACAATGTGCAAATTTGGTGAATATTGTTTCACTGAGACCATTCAAAAGTGAATTTGTAGCTTTGTAATTATTTCGACCAAGTTTCACTGCTTTGTCAACCTGTAATCAGCCTATACCATAAACATGTGCATCAACCATGCACCAACCTATACCAAACAATTTGTAATAAACTTGTACCATAAGCAAGTGCAACCAACCATTTACCAAGTATGTACCAATCATGTGTCAAGTACTCATCAACTATGACTCATCAATATGTACCATCATCATCAACTATACACCTCATGTATGTGCCAACTCATCAACTACTTGTCTCAACCATGTACCCAACTTGTACCTCAACCAAAAGCCCTCATCAATTTCATCATCCAAATATGATTTGTAACTCTGTAATAGACCTAGTGTATATGATCACATACCTACAAACATTCTTTAACTTTAACAACAAGAGACTAGTATTTTCATCAAACGTTTATTTAGTCTCACAAGACTAGTTTTGGATTAGTCAACAACCCTAACTTCAAATAATCATAACTTTGTACCTGTAATGAATAAAGATATGAAACAGATACACAATATTCTTCAGTGTGTTTTATGAAATCCCTCCAGGTGTCACTACTTGGAACCTCTCATAAAAATATTTATGTCAAAAATGGCACACCTTGTTGAATTATGTCTTATTCTAGAGAGAGACCTTGTAGAGCATGCCCCGCACGAAATATTTGTTAAATTGATCTGAAACTGTTAAAACTCATACTACAAAATCTACTATAACCAACACATATGTTCTTATGGAATTTGGATTTTTTATGAAGAAGTTGTGACGTTTTTACCCAAAACACTTGTTTTTGACTAGTTTCAGGACTAGCCACAAACCCTATTTTCCATGGAGTGTAATTCCAAAAATACAATGACCCATAAGTTGAATTTTTTACCACAGATACTTGGATATGTTTCCTCAATGGAATAGAAATTTCACGGTCTGAATCATTCTAAAAAAAAAATTATTGCGAAAATGGTGAGATGACCTGAAAAAAACATACCTTAGAAAGCATCATCAAAAGAATTTATCCTTCCTTGAATTTCGGCCTTCTTTTCTTCACTTTCCTCAGAAATTAGGCTTATATATCCTTTGGTTACCTCAAACACCTATAGGTATTCAATATTCTCAAGTTTTTCTTAAATGAGAGATCCTTGCCTCTTATTTATACTCTCCAAGTAGCTTCCTTAAAAACATCTTCGAGGTCACTTTGCAGACTTTACTTATTTTAGGGTTAACCCACTTCTAATTTCTCCATTAAATTTATTATTGAATTAATTTATTTTGTATTCACTTTGAATTATGGTACACTCATCACTTCACTTTATTATTTACCTTTTAAAATCTCTTAAACCACTTTGACTACTTTGACCTTTTGGGGCTTCTAAATGATATATGAGGTTCCTCCAACTTCGTAAGGCCATAACTCTCAAACCATGAGGCATTATGTGATGTTCAAAATACCAATAGAAATGGAATGACATGTACTATCCATATAGAATAGTATTACCTGAAAATATATCAAAAATCATACTTTTATCCATCAAACAAATATGGGTCCATTACCGAAACCTGGGTTCTCCAACTTCTCATGACCATAACTATGTAACTGTGAGGATTTATGTGATGTTACACATACCACCAGAAATGGAACGACAAGTATTATCCATATAGGACAGTTTCACTGAAAAATTCAATGTCGTTCATCTCATTATTCCACAAATAAGCATGGGTTCTCTAACCATACTTCTAGGATAACTCAATCCGCAAAGCGTCTTCCCGTGAGGGATTTCACCATAAGGGGACTACTTTGGAGTTCATCCATTTCTACTTATTATAAACCATGACAAGACAATAATGATTCATCTTTACATCAAACAATCTTGGTTCCATTACCCAACCTTTGTGCTACGGGGCTTTCTTCAAGGGTTGACATCAATGACAACCAACCTTAATCAACAATACCAAATTATTTGAATGACATAAGTATTTTTCTCACCATAGGTGTTTCGCCACAAGGGTACTTGAAAACATAGAAAAAACAATTGGTTTTCTTTGTGACCAACTATTATATAAATAGGTCATTTGTACAAGATCAGGGTATAGGGCATCCTTAGATGTTGCATCATGGATCATGAAATAATTATAATTTTATGGGAGAGCCATCATGGGATGGTATATGGCATCCTTAGATGTTACATCATGGATGCAATACTTAGAATTTTATGGAAGAGCCATGATGGGGTGATAGGAGGTCAGTACAATGGAAATTCCATAGCTCTAATTTTGAAGTTCGATGCTTGCCCTCGTTCCTGCTTACTGTTTATGCATCTCCCTTTGGATTTGAGGCTTCTTGTTTGTTCATCACTTCTTATATTGAGCCTTCTTGTTTGTTCATCATTTCTCATGCTTTTGCCTCTAGATTTGAAGCTTCTTGTTTGTTCATGCCTCTGGATTTGAAGATTCTTGTTTTTTCATGCCTCTGGATTTTAGGCTTATTGTTTGTTCATGTGTAAACAACTTATTGTTTGTTCATGTGTAGACAAATATGAGGTAAGCCAAAATATTATTGTTTGTTCATGCCTCTGGATGTAAGGCTTCTTGTTTGTTCATGTGTAGACAAATATGAGGTAAGCAAAATCTGAGCAATTATCTATCTTAATTTATTATATGTTAGTATCTTTATCTGGTTGATAGAATTCTCTCAATCACTCTATTGCCCATACCAACCTAATTTTATCGTATTTCCACCTTGCTGCATTTTTCATTCATTAGTATCATAATTTTTCATTCATCACTATAAATGAACAAGTTTCAATACAACCAATGACCTAACTATATAGGTGGGGGTCTTACCTAAGTGATAAAAATGAGGGTGGTAGAATGACACTCAAAACTCTTCTTTGGAGTTCTCCTGTCAAGGTTGTCGAATGAGAAATAATGTTAGGTAATAATCTTGAATGAAAGATTGATTTTAGGCATCACATTGAGCCCTTTCTATAGTATCATTCATATACGATCAACCGCCCAACGCACCTATGAATAGTCCCTTTTCGACCTACGTCTCATTCATATAGAAGGAAGTTGCATTCTTGTGAATATTCTCATGTGGCCCCACAACACAAAACAAGTTTCTCCTTCCTGGATTTTCATGCATAGAGCACATCTATTACTTTTTTATCTAGAAAAAATATAGATAAACATTATAGAATTAAAACCCGATTATTATCTCCTATATAAAATGAGAGAGGAACAATAAATCTTCTATTAAATTATATTGGAAATCCAAGCCTATAAAGTTTATGTTAAAATTGCTTGGAAATCTCATGTTGTTTCACACCATTTTAACCAAACCAAATGACCTGGTCAGGGTCCAAAATTGGCATCCATTCCATAGTTTGAACCAGGAAAAGGGGAATGGAATAACCCATGAGCTCAAAGGTAGAAATTCACAAACATGTTTGGTATGATGAGTTTCACATGGCGTGAGGTTGAAGCCATGCAACAAGTGCATGGTGGTAGCTGGAAACATTGGAGAACTTTGCAAATAGAGTACCAAGCCTTGGTGGAAATGTGGTAGAGTTCTACTTTTTCAGGTTTTTTTTATAATAGATGCAAAATTAAGCTAACAGTATTCACATCCATGTTTTCAATTAATTAAAACAACTATTATATGGAAATAATTTATATAATTTCTTTGATTCAATCTATAAAATATGTTATATTGTTTTCCTACCGTAAGAAATACATTTTTTGCAAATTGATAAAAGATCAAACAATGGACCATAAAATGAGTTGTCGCTCGCTCCAACAATCGTCTAGTAGTCTTCGTTTATCCAAAAAAATGTATAGTATGATTAAACTTTATCATTCAGGTACCCGGTGCACAAATGCAGATATTCAAAACAGTCAGAGATTCTGAACTAGTATAGGTTGTCGACCACACACTTCTCGATGATTTTGGAGAGAAAATACAGAACATATTTAAGAACGTGGGTCGCAAGGCCAACCTCTCTCAGATTCCTGTCAATGGCTCTGTCGTTATCCAAAATAATGGTATGGGAGGTTGACATCAGGTGCCACTCAATTACCAAGAGGTACCACACAATTACCACTATAATCATACCACATCATATGCCACACAATTACCAACAGGTACCCTTTTGATGATCCCATGTCCTAGTGGTGACCCTACCTCGTGTGTACCAAGAGAACCTCTACAAAATACTACTAATAACCCACATGCAAGGGCAACTCATAGTTATAGCATCATGGATGACTTGGATCAACCTCATGTTTCTCTGTCAGTACTTAAGGTGTTGCAAACATGTCCTTCACAAAGGAAATATTTTCTATCTACATTGGGGGAAATTGATCCTTTCAACTCGTGCCTCATTACTTTCAATTTAGACAACTCACAACCTCAAATCCCCTCCTTGGTTTCTTTCCAAATCCGATTCATGATTTCGAACATCAACATTAACCACTGCATCATCTATGAGGGAGCATCCACATGAATTATGTCCAAAAGTTTCTAGTAGACTCTAGGATCCCCTGAACTAACCCCTTTTGTTATTACCCTTTGTGCCTATGATGGCCTCACATCCTAACCCATGGCGACGCATCCTAACCCAATGGCATTTTCTGAAAAATCCCCATAGAGATAGTGGGAAAAATGGTCTTGATTGACATATAGGACATAGATTCCCCTTTGGACTACAACATTCACCTCAAAGGTAGCTACATGTATGCAATGAAGGAAATCCCCTCATTTGTGTTTCATACAATGATTTCCCCTCATAATGGAAAGGTTGTCTGCACGATTGACCAATTAACACATTATGAACCTCACCCCACTGTGAACTTGAATAATATCCTTCCCCTCATTGGATCACAACCATAAGTTTCACCATTTGTGTAAATAGGTCAAGGGATATTTCAAGACCCCTCGCTCCTTGTCACATACTAGGGTGACCCACCATGCATACCACCCTCATATTCTACTGAAGTGTGCATAATTACTTATGTTATGGTATAACCAATGCCCAAATATACCCTTGATACACCACCCACAAATGACCAACCCACACTTTTGCATACCACTCCTCACCCCCTAACCCAAATCTTGTTCTTCTATCCACCACCAGAAGTTATGGCGTACCAGGTAGCATCTACACTCACCCTTCCCAATATGTTGATAGAAAGACCTATTTGGTATCTTGACCCACCATCTATGGTACCAGTACCTTCACTTCCTCCTGAAACAAATGCATCACCCATGCATACCCCAATTAACCATTTACTACCATAACTTGGTCACAGAGCTAGGGGTAATAATACCAACACTGGGGGAAAAAAGAAGACGGAAAAACTCTAGGGAAAAACTCCTAATGCCTCCCCACTTTAGGCTTCAAGCAAGCTCTTGAGACGGAGGATGTAACCCTCAATTTGTCACAAATGTTTTTATTCGGAGTTACCTCAAAACAACCTTTTAATACAAATTATTAAAGCCGGATTTGAAACGATAAATAAAATAATAAATAGTTGGAGAATTAATGACATACATGGAAAGTGAACAACTCCAAACAAACATTCATACTAGAGCGTCTCCAATGGGCACCTTTCTCCAACATGCATAGTCATAAAATAATTTGATGAAAGATATATAAGGAAGGTCTAAAATGCCAGTGGAAATAACATAGTACTCATTAGCAACGGGGAAAACATAAATCATAAGTAAATAAAAAAGACATGAAATCCTAGATATGTCTGATAAGAAGAAAGTGTATGGAAATAATTAAGAAAATACAACCGTATGCATGAAAACGAAATGATCGTTCGCTCAAATTCCATATCTTAACAATATAAATGAATCCTTGTACAAAATCAATTTCTATGTAGTATGTTCTTCAATACAAACATACAGTAATAAATACCAAACCTATAATAAGTAGTTAAAGAAAGCATTCCACTTAGAACCCTGAATCAATTAAAATAATAATATGAAAGGAACTAGTATATCTTAATTATTATTTAACCTATGTTTAGGTACATCCATTAAGAAAATAATGAGAACATGTTTGCAAAATATCTTTTTTTGTTGTACAAAATTGCAAAAAGATTACATTCAAGAGAAGGAAGAGTTTCTTGATTAACAAAAGAAGGTTACATAAACAAAGAAAGAAAATACATAATTTGCAATGTCGGTGACGAATCCATTGGCTAGTTTTTTGGCCCGCTGTAAATAAAATGACCATGTGGGCACTGAGTGTTTAGCCAAAGTTTCTCAACACAAGTTTCTCAACACACAACAATCCAAAGTACACCAACTCTCTTCCACGAGGATAGTGATGATGAGGAAATTCAAAATCATAAAAAACATAAGAAGGGTAAGAAAAAGAACAAAAAGAAATACTACAAACAGAAGAATAATCTCTACACCAAAGAGGACAACAACTCTTCTGAAGAAAGTGAAGATGAAGATTCAAAGCTTCTATTTATGGGAATGAAAACTCAATATAATGTTGTAGATGATGAAGAAAACTTTGAATTTGAAGGAGAAGTAGACCTAGAAGCAGATTTGATTAGTGCTCTAGAGGAACCAAGAAAGTATAAAAAGAAGAACAAGCTACTAAGGGCACAACTTCAAGATTTTGAAGAAGTAAATCAATCAACAAAAGTAGATGCATCAAGAACCATCAAAGAATCAGAGCAGATAATCGGTCATTTGAAGTCTCAACTCCTAGAAGCTAAAAGAATTGAAGAAGTCATTTTACATCAACTCAATTATAGAGAAAAAGTATGTGAGAAGTTAGAAGCTGAGATTAAGCTGCTAAAAGGTGAACTTGAGAAAGAAAAGAAGGGATCAAAATTTGAAAACAATTCAAAAATATTGGATGAAATTCTTGTTAGGATATTTAGAAACTTAGGATTTAGTTAAGATATACTTGATCTACTGCGTCGATAGTAAAAGTGTGTTTCTTTAGTATTCATTAGTATGCATTTATAGTTAGGAAATATGACGGTCACGATATGTTCCTGACATAGAGTGATCTGACGATTCATATTCTCCTCGATCTTAATGGCCATTGATTTGTGGCTTAACACCTGATTGGTCCATGATCTCTATTTAAAGAGAATGGAGAGTCATTTGTCGATGATCGATTGTGAGAAACTTTCTTGTAAAATCTCTCTGTAATATTTTTCTTTTTCATTAATAAACTACTCCAAGTGGTCGCGTTGGTTGGGGCCGTGGATGTTTCCCCATCATGGTTTTACCATGTCAAAACATCGATGTGTTGATCTTTGATCTGGTTATGTGAGTGGTTACTGAAGGTGTTTGTCCTCTGTTGGAATACCTGTGTTGTCGAACATGGTATCAAATCTTGTTTGGTGTAAAGCCTAAATAGGCATTTTTTAAATTTGTGTAGAGTATTATTTTGGTTTTATTTCAGATTTATATTATTTATTTCTGGGTTGCTATTCTTTTAGATATGTGTATTCTCTTTGCCCCACGCCCTGTGCAATCTCGAAAAATCCGAAATAGATAGGAAAATTTGCATCTTCCGGGTAAGCTAACCGAGATCTAACCCTTGTTGTCATCGAGCAGTGAAATTTTTTTCTTCTGTGAAAAGAGTTTTTTTTAGCACGCTCTCCAAGGCCATCAACAACAACAACAATCTTCTTGCTAAACAAAACAATATGTTTTGCTAGACCATTTGGTTAAAATTTTCCTTATTAAGTAAGAGGTCTTGAGTTCAAGTCTCTCTTTTTGTTACTTTTTTTGAAAAATTTCATGCTAAAATTGTGAAGTGTATTTCACTTCAAGTTTAAAAGTGAATCACTATAAGTAGCTTTAATATTTTATTTTAGAGTTATTTATTATGTATGAAACTTTTCTTTTATAAAGTCACTACATTGTAAAAGTGATCCCCACTTATCTTTATAAAAGTGAGTCACTTCATAAAACAATTTACACCACCACGTGGTCCTTTGGTTATCGTTTATGCCTTTTTTAGAAAGGGCACAACTCTCACATCTGAAGTTCATTTTCAGTGTTTTTTTTTTTAAACTGCCTAACTTTTCAAGATATTTCCATCCAGATCATCAGTTTTAGTTTTTAAATCCATATTATCTGCATATTTAATATGTATTCTACAAGTAATCTCTTTCTTACCAGCACCAACTACTTCCAATGGAAATTTGATATGGAGGATTTATTAAGTAAAGGCTTGTACCATATTACCTTGGGAAAGGAAACAACACCCACTGATGTTGATAAGAAATTCAAATAGGATAATAGGAATGAAGAATCATGTGGATTAATCAAAATGTCCATCTCTCCTGATTTAGGGTTCCACCTTCAATCAATTGATCAACCCAAAGAAGCTTGGGACAAGATTGAATCCGTGTTCGATAAACACAATATTATTTGAGCACAACAGTAAGAAAATCAAGTATTAACTTTAAGTACAAATAATATTTCTTGCATTTAAGACTATCTATATAAGTTTAAAACACTCAGAACTTTATGTGAAGAATGTAAGATAAATATAGAAGAAGATCGGTCCATCTATCTTATTCTTTCTAAGCTAGGTAGTGCATATTCTGTGTTTGCATCTACATTTTATTCCATGAAAGAGGCTACAGGGACAACTTATAAAAACCCTACTCTTGAGAACTTTTGTGATGCTTTGATTAGAGAGAAATATAAGCTTGTACAACTTGGAGTGATCATCACTGCAGGTACCTCCAACAAAGCCTTAGTCATCAATCATAAATATAAACCCAAGAATCCCAAGAAGCAACATCCTCGCCACAACAACAAGCAATATAAGGGTCCCAAACCCACTTAGACAACTTCCACTCCTAATGGTGACAAAGGAGCAAAATATAAAAGTAAGAAGACTGACAGACATTGCAACTTTTGAGATAAAGACGATCATGATGAGTCCAAATGTTTCAAGAAGATGGCAGCTTTAGAAGCAACAATGAAGAAGCACAACATCAATATTGATTCTACTTCTTCTACTTCTTCTCATGGACATGAACTTAATAATTTTTGTTTCTCCTTCAATACAACTTCTACTTCTTCTTCTGATGAGTGGCTTATTGATTCTAGAGCATATTATCATATGGCTAAGGATAGAGACATATTTTCTTCTCTAAATTAATGTAACACCAAGAAAATATTTGTTGGTGATGATAGATCTCTTAGTGTTGAAGGATCTAGCATAGTTCAAGTAGAAAACGATCATTTCAATGATGTATTATGTGTTCCAAGTCTTTCTTATAACCTTCTATCAACATATCAAATCACTCATTCAAGTGAAGGTAAAACTGTAGAGTTTTCACCTCACCAAGTTGTAATTAATTAAGGATCTAAAATATCCTAAGCATGTTCTTGTAACAGGAATTGTTGATGATATTACCAGGTTGTACAAGTTTGAGAACTTTGCGTCATCATCTTTTTCATCGGTTTTTGTTACTCATAGTGATGACTTGAGAAAACTTTGGCACGAGCAGTTTGGAAATCTAAACTATCGCTCATTGCAAAAACTATGTAATGAACAGATGGTGACTGATCTTCCTCTTATTTCATGCAAAGATGGTGTTTGTGTTGGTTGTGTTCTTAGCAAACATCATCGGGACAGTTTTGAAAAATGTGCCTCTTGGCACACCTCAGGCCCTTTGCAACTTGTTCACAATGATTTTTTTGGTCCACTTTCTTCTCCTTCTTTTTCTAGGTGCAAGAATTTCTTAACTTTCATTGATGAATTTTCCAGACGTACTTGGGTTTACTTCTTAAAACTTAAGAACGAACTTTTTGACAAGTTTTTGGCCTATAAGGCCCTTGTAGAAAAACAATATGGACATCAAATTCAAAAGTGAAGAACATATAATGGAGTCAAATATGTGAACAATATTTTTACAAGTTACTACACTACATAGGGCATCCAAATGCATGATCCAATCTATGGGATTAAGTCTAAAGTATTGGGTGGTAGCAATCAATCGTGAAAATTACATAGTAAATCGCACTCTCATAAAGGTTCTTAAAAATATAACACTGGAAGAATCTTGGACTAAAATTAAACCAGATGTAAGTCACTTCAGTGTATTTGGAAGTATAACATGGGCTCACATTCCTGATGAGAAAAGGAAAGCATTGCAGCCTAAAAGTGTGAAGTGTATATTTGTTGGTTATTCTGAAGATGTCAAAGGTTATAGACTTCTTCAACCACATTATAATGAAATTATTATTAGAAAAGATGTTAAATTTGATGAAAATCTCTTGGCCTGCAAGCCTAATTCAGTGATTGTTCCTTCTTCGGCCTACGATCCATCTTTGGCATTTGTGCCTTTTTCGTCCTGCGAGTCATCTTTGGAGTTTGTGCCTTCTTTTATTCCTATTCTGGTTTCTTCTTCAGATGATGAAAGTTAGGATGAAAATCCACCTCCACCTACTCACCTTCCTCCAGATGAGTCCTTTGAACTTGAACTAGCACCAACTCCACAAATTCCTAGATGGGTCCATTCAACATGAGAAGCAGTTGATGATATTATCAATGATCCTTCATATCAACGTCGGACACATTCACAGTTCCAGCGAGACTCTTCTCCTTTGGCTCAAGTTTCAGAGACTCATGATCTAGAGACATTTGTTGAAGCTTCAGGTCATCTATATTGGGATACAACAATGAATGAAGAGTATCATTCTTTAATGGCCAACGATACTTGGGATCTTGTACCTCTTCCAAAAGGAAGAAAACTTGTCAGATGTAAATGGGTCTACAAAACTAAGTATGCATCAGATGGAAGTGTTTAAAGATACAAAGCTCGGTTAGTTTCCAAAGGATTTTACCAAGTTGAATGAATTGAATATAATGAAACCTTTTCCCCTATATCCAAAATGAATTTCATCTACCTTGTTCTTTCTCTTGTTGCCTCACATAAATGGGAGGTCCATCAAATGGATGTTAAATCCACCTTCTTGCACAGAGATTTGCAAGAAGAAATCTACATGGAAAAACCTCTTGGATATGTCCAGAATGACTCTACCCTTGTTTGTCTCCTTAATAAATATCTTTATGGTCTTAACGAACCTCCTCGAGCTTGGTATGCAAAAATAGACAACTTTCTTATTGACACCAGATTCTCTAGATGTCGTTCTAATCCTAATGTCTATACCAAGAAAGTAGGAAGCCATCTCATAATCCTTGTCCTTTATGTTGATGACCTTATCCTTACTGGTAGTGACTCAAAACTTTTAAACCATGTGAAAACCAGCCTTAAGAAGAAATTTGAAATGACAGACTTAGGTTTTTTTCACTATTTCCTTCGCCTCCAAGTTTTGCAAACCAATGAAGGAATTTTTCTTTCCTAGTCTAAGTATGCTTGTGATCTTCTTCGTCTCTTTCACGTGGATGATTGTAAACCAACCCGTTCTCCCTTTCAGTTTGGAGTCAATATTACTACCACCTGTACTTCTCCCGAAGTTTATGCCACCATGTATCATTAGTTAGTTGGTAGCCTCTTATGCTTGAATCATACTCGTCCTGATCTTTCCTTTTTTTTTGGTCTTGTTTCTTGGTATATGAAAACACCCCATGAAAGCCATTGGAAAGAAACTAAAAGGATACTTCGCTATGTCTGTGGTATATTTCAGTTCGGGATACATTACAGTTCAGGGGGGACTCCTTTATTGGTTGGTTTCACTGATTCAGATTGGGTCGGTGACCCTGATGATCGAAATTCTACTGCAGGTTATGTTTTCAGCCTTGGTTCAGGACCTGACACTTGGGCCTTTAAGAAACAACATGCTATTGCACTTTCTTCAGCAGAAGCAGAGTATCGAGCAACTATAAATGCAAGTCAGGAAGCCTTGTGGCTTCAACAGATCCTTTCAGAGTTTGGATTCCAGCAGCAACATCCAACCAACCTTTGGCATGACAATCAGAGTGACATCAAGCTCGCCAAAGACCCAATTCAACATCAGCACAACAAGCACATCGAGCTACACATGCTCTTCATAAGAAAGCTCATTCATGATCAAGTTATTGAAGTGCTCTTTTTCCCTACAAAAGATCAAGTTGTAAACATTTTCACAAAGTCTCTTACAGAAGCGAAGTTTTCCAAACTTCGATCTATGTTAGGAGTTCAGGAAGTTGTCATTAAGGGGGATAGGCTATAATGCCTCCTTTCTGCTCCTATTCTGTCACTATTGTAAATCCCTCAATCCTGTCTCATGTTGTTCTTAAGGGGGGACGTTAGGATATTTATACACTTAGGAGTTAGTTAAGATCTACTTGGTCTAATATGTCATTAGGTAAAAGTTTTTTTCTTAGTGTGTTTCTTTAGTATGCATTTGTAGTTAGGAAGTCTGATGGTCACGATATGTTCCCGACACAGAGTGATCCAATAGTTCATATTCTCCTCGACCTTAATGACCATTGATTTGTGTCTTAACACTCGATTGGTCTATGATCTCTATTTAAAGAGAATGGAGGGTCATTTGTTGATGATCGATTGGGAGAAACTCTCTTGTAAAATCTCTCTGTAATCTTTTTCTTTGGCATTAATAAACTGCTCCAAATGGTCGCATTGGTTGGGGCCATAGATGTTTGCCCATATCTGTTTTACCACGTCAAAACATCAATGTGTTGATCTTTGATTTGGTTGTGTGATTGGTTACTGAAGGTGTTCTTCCTCTGTTGGAATACCTGTGTTGTCAAACAATTCTCAGTAGTCATAGGTCACCAAACAACAAGATTGGTTTGGGATACACCCAAGAATCAACTTCTACATCACAAGGATCTTTCAAAAGACCAATCAGTTATGCAGATGCTATTAAAATCTCCTTAAGAAGAGAATATAATAAGGCAAGGATGATGGCAATGGAGATCGTCCCAAATAATAAAAAAGTAAGCACCCCTTACTAAAGAAATAGATGACAAGAAGAATACAATCACTAGAAGAAATCCCTCTAATAGATATCAATATGTCTTCCTTGGACATTATTATTCTTGCAATAATTTTGGACACAAAGAAGTACATTGTAAATCCTATGGAAAGTACAATCCAAATAATGTCCAAAGAAGCAAGAAGTTTAATAGAGAGAAAAGAAACTACAAATATTTCTCTCCTTTGCAAAATCTCAATGTTGAATGCCAAAGGTGCAACAACTATGGCCATAAATCCAGTGAATGTTGATTACCAATGCAATCCTTGAAGATAGGAAACCCTAACAAACAAAATAAGAAGATATGGAAAATAAAATATGAAGTACAAAGCAAGAAAGATGATGAATATATTGCACCTAAAATTGATGAAGTTAATAATAGGATAATGATGGGTAAATCTTCTAATAAGGAATACACAAATCAAAGTTTTGCATATAAAGTGAATCAAGCTCAAGAAAGGAGAGTTCATAAATAAGAATATGACACAATTGTAGTTCTTGATGGTGTCCTTCAAATCGGTAGTCCACTAGCCAATCAAAGAAAAACGGAAAAAGAAAATTCTAAAGAACAAGATGAAGAAGTTTTTGTTACACAAAATAGTGATGATGATGATGAACCTTCAATAGTAGACCAACCAGAAGAATTGAGTGATGATGATCTCATAATTTTTCCAATGTTATTTTGATGATCTATTGAAGCTTCACCTCAACAAAAAAATAAGAACAAAAGAAAGGAAGGAGGATTCAGGGAAGACTTAAGGTTGTTCCAGGTGATGACCTTATGAGTATTGAATAACATAAAATGTTACTCAGGAATTTTACTCTTGGTTGAGGGTAATCATACATGCAGCAAAGAAAATCAAAATTCTATCATTGTTTGTATATCTAAAACTTTAAGTCGACATGACAAAGGAAAGAGCAAGGAATGTGCAGTATGATTTGCAGTAAGTATTAATGCTACAGATGCTACTAAAGTATGATATGATCTAGACCCAACGAGGTATTCTAAAAAAAAATCAAAAACCAATAAAGGAGCTCTTGGGTTACAAATGGATGAATAGATGACTAGCATCATGAAGAAATTGGGAGAAGTCTGAAAGAAAATAATGATAGTCCTTGAGCAGGATTTGTTTAATCTTGGCACACTCTTGAAGGAATATAAATGGAAACATAACTAATACATATCCAGTGCATCATTGAAGCAACATGTTTAGAAGAGGATTGTAGTTTAAAGTACCGTGGAAAAAACTAAAACATGTCTCAAGTATCTAAGGCAACACTACTTAGAAAGATCCTATGACCAATTTAATTGTGTTTCTAAGAAGGTAGAAGTTGAAGTTGGTTACTAAAAAATAAAATGAGTATGATAGAAGCATTAATTTGACATATGTTGAGAAATTTCTAGTTTCCCTTGAAAGGTTTGTTTTTTACTGTCTAGGATTAGTTATCAAAGCGGGAGAATTATTGATAGGGGGAGAGATAAACAATCAAGCAAAGTCCAAAAAACATGGCACAAAAATAGGGGAAGCATCACCTCATGAGGAGAACCATCTCAAAGGGAGAAGAGAAATATTCCCTTTGTCATTGTTGTCAAAGGGGGAGAAATAAAGAGTAAAACAAAGTCATCTCAAAGAACTCAAAATATAGAATACGTTCACAAGGGGAGTAAGATTGTTTTACTAGGTTGCCATCAATAACAAAGGGGGGGATTGCTGACAATTTGGTTTTCATTGATGTAAAAATTGATAGATAAGTGAAGTATCATTGATGGATTAGTTTGAGAAGCATTGTCAATATTAAACATAATGTTACGAAGGTGACTTGAATGTCAAGCATTGTCAATATTGGATGCAATGTTATGAAGTTGACTTGAATATCAATAGAAAGATAATATTGAATAATATATTGTATGATCTCGATGCACTCATCCTATATTGTATGAGGTTGATGAAATCACCCTAATGGAAATATGGTTTATGGTGGATTGTGTCATTAACATCCATGCACAAAAAGAAATTGTGAAGAAATTGTCCAGATAAAAAGGGTAAATGGAGAATCCAATATGGATGCATACAAATAAAAAATAAGAATGTTGGACATGGTGTTATAGTGTTGTCATTGATGTCAAATAAGATTACTATGGGCATTATTATAGTCACAGAGTCAAGAATTCTGGTATAAAAATATCAGCAAGAAAAGTCTCAACCAATCAAGCCTTAAGTCAAGTCGGAAACAATTGTCTCGCCCAATAAAACCTTAAGTCAATTCGAAACAATTAAATGGGTCAAGTCAACTATGTAGATGAAAGGAGAAAGGATCAAAGTCGAGTGTTTCAATAAAATGAAATAGATATCAAGAATTTTGGTATAAACATCTCAGCAAGAAGTTGAAGTTCAAGAAGTTGAAAAAGTCAAAGGTCAAAGTCAAATAAATTAGGGGTCAAAATCAAAGGTTGAAATCAAAGAGGTCAAATAATTCGAAGGTTGAAGTCAGATAAGTATAGGAATTTGAAATCGAAACAAGTCAGGACGACCAAAGTCGAATTACGCAAATCATTTTTCTTCTAGGTCGAGTCGTTCCAAGTAGAAGTGAAGTAAATTACCCCGAAAGCCGAAGTCGGAAGAAAATTGAGTCATGAAATTCAAGTCGTCCAAAGAAAGGCGGGATGGCCAAAGTTTAATATCTCAATTCGGTTTTCTTCTTAGTCAATTCGGCCCAAGAAAGAAGTAACCTAAAGGTCGAAGTTGAAGAAAACTTAAATTGGGAAATACAAGTCAGGTCAAGGCTGCAGCAAGTTGGGTGGACCAAAATTGAAATACTCAAGTCGAAATTTCTCCTAGTTGAGTCAACCAAAAACATTTTTGTTGGTCGAATGAGGAAGCAAATACGAAAAAGTGTGAAGACCAAGTCGAATCTTTAGTGACTAGCAGCTGAGAGGGAACTAATTTTAATATCCACCATCAAGTAAAATGTTCACAAGTTGAGTTTAAATAATCACCAACAAAGAAGATATGTGGAGATCGATTTAGACATTCATGAAAAGGTAAAATGCACTGAAGTCGATATGGCATCCGATGACGAAAGGAAAATATGGGCAAGTTTCTTTCAAAGAATCACTTTTATCGATCACCCCACACATTTTCTAGGGGAAATTCCTCCATGTAAGATAATTGGGCATGTTCTGCACAAAACCCATGTCGTAGAATTGTAAAATTCATTTCCATCACTCCAGAATATTTTTACAAAATCAATGTCTAATTTTGTGTATGAAAATCAATTAACGAAATCACCATTTGTGTTAATTAAATGAAGGGGTGCAATGTTTCATTACTAAAAGACACAATGGTTCAACCTTATACATTTTGGAAAGTATATAAGAAGAAAAACAAGGTCAAAGGAAAGTGTCTATGTGGGTTTTACATAGAATATCTAAAGGCATAACAGAGTCCAAGGAAGAAAGACAAAATACTTATGTAACAAGGGTGGAAGGGTGGAGCAAGGAAGGACTAAATGTCCTTTACTGATTAAAGTTTGAAGACTGGAAATTGGTGCTTCATAGGGTTGGTGCCCTAAAAACGGGAGTTGGTGCTTCCTAGGGTTGGTGCCCTAAAACAAGGGAATTGGTGCTTCCTATGGTTGGCGCGCTAAAACAAAGGAGTTGGTGCTTCCTAGGGTTGAATCCCTGAACAAGGATATTGGTGTCTCCCAATCATTATCATAACTTGTATTATTGTATTGATTTTATATTCAAGTTTATTATTGTTGATCAATTGTTGTTAATAAGTTAAAATTATTAAAAGTTTAAATAATTAACCAATATTGATTCACCCCCCCTCTCAGTATTGACCAAGTTTTCAACAATTGGTATCAGAGCGGGTGCCTTCTCCATAGTCTAAAAACTGGAAGGTATATTCTGAAGCAATGGATCAGCAAGAGGGAATGTCTTCCAACAAAGAACCTATGTTAAAAGGGAATGATTATGCATTATGGAGCGTGAGAATGAAAATTTATCTCATGGCCCTTCGATGTGATG
This sequence comes from Picea engelmannii, assembly GCA_009831015.1. NCBI lineage: Eukaryota > Viridiplantae > Streptophyta > Pinopsida > Pinales > Pinaceae > Picea > Picea engelmannii. The sequence continues at coordinate 514,189 of ML791968.1, read as the reverse complement.
TTTGGAAAGCTATTGAAAGTGGTTTTACTGCACCATCTAACCCACCTACTGATACTACTGCAAATAAGTTATGCAATGACAATTCAAGAGCAGTCATTGTTATTCTAGGAGGATTAACCAATCTCATATTTGTAAAGGTAATGCATTGTAATTCAACAAAAGAGATATGGGACAAACTGAATTTCATATATGAAGGAAACAACAAAGTCAAGGAAGCCAAACTACAAACCTATAGAACTCAGTTTGAAAATTTGAAAATGAAGGAGGAAAAAGACATAGTTGAATATCTTCAAAGAGTTGATGAAATTTTCAATTCAATCTGAGCATTAGGGGAAGAAATAAAAGGCAAACCCATTGTCCAGAATATCTTGAGATCATTACCTATGAGGTATGATGCCAAAATTTCTACCCTTGAAGACAGACCAGATCTTGAAAAGATCACAGTAGATGAACTACATGGGATCCTTATAGCATATGAGATGAGAACAAGACAAGGAATACCAGCAAAAGGAAAAATGTCCTTCAAGGCATCAAAATCAAGGAAGAAAGAGGAGGAGGTACCTAATGAATATTTATCAGATATATCTGATGAAGAAGTAGCTAACTTTATGAAGAAACTCAATAAAGAGACTGGTAAATACAAGGGAAAGTTTCCTCTAATATGCTTCAACTGTGGAAAAGTTGGACACTTTGCTAACAAATGTCCATATCCTAAGCAGGAGGATAGTGATGATGAGGAAATTCAGAATCATAAAGAACATAAGAAGGGTAAGAAAACGAAAAAAAAGAAATACTACAAACAGAAGAATAATATCTACACCAAAGAGGACAAAACCTCTTCAAAAGAAAGTGAAGATGAGGATTCAGAGCTTCTATTTATGGGAATGAAAACTCACTATAATATTGTAGATGATGAAGAAAACTCTGAATTTGAAGGAGAAGTAGACCTAGAATAAGAGTTGATTAGTGTTCTAGAGGAACTAAGAAAGTATAAAAAGAAGAACAAGTTATTAAGGGCATAACTTCAAGAGTTTGAAGAAGCACATCAATCAATAGAAGTAGATTCATAAAGAACCATCAAAGAATCAGAGAATATAATCAATGATTTTAAATGTCAACTCCTAGAAGCTAAAAGAATTGAAGAAGTCATTTTAAATCAACTCAATGATAGAGAACATGTGAGAAGCTAGAAGTTGCGATTGAGCTGCTAAAAGGTGAACTTGATAAAGAAAAGAAGGGATCAAAATTTGAAAACAGTTCAAAAATATTGGACAAAATTATCAGTAGTTAGAGGTCACCAAACAACAAGACTCATTTGGGACACACCCAAGAATCAAGTTCTACATCACAAGGATCTTTCAAAATACCAATCAGTTATGAATATGCTCTTAAAATCTCCTTAAGAAGAGAATATAATAAGGCAAGGATGATGCCATTGGAGACTGTCTGAAAAAAAAAAAAAAAACAACACCCATTACTAAAGAAAGAGATGGCAAGAAGAATACAATCACCAGAAGAAATCCATCTAACAAATATCAACATATCTTCCTTGGACATTGTTATTCTTGCAATATTTTTGGACACGGAGCAGTACATTGTAAATCCTATGGAAATTACAATCCAAAGAATGACCAAGGAAGCAAGAAGTTTAATATAGAGAAAATAAACTACAAATATTTCTCTCCTTTACAAAATCTCAATGTTGAATGCCAAAGGTGCAACAACTATGGCCATACAACCAGTGAATGTAGATTACCAATGTAATCATTGAATATAGGAAACCCTAACAAACAAAATAAGAATATATGGAAACTAACATCTGAAGTACAAAGCACGAAAGATGATGAATATATTCCACCTAAAATTGATGATGTTAATAATAGGAGAATGGTGGGTAAAGCTTCTAATAAGGAATA
>ML791968.1:475569-492711 GCA_009831015.1 Picea engelmannii | reverse complement strand
ATAATTTTTTAGGTATTTTATAGAATTTTTAAAATTTATTATTATTTGAAATTTTTTTCTTTGAAGATTTTTTTTTTCATATATTATTTGAAATTTTAGTTTTGAATATATTTTTTTAAATGTGTTTTTTCTTTTATTTAAAAAAAAATTGGGGCAGGTAAATCGGGGTGAGAATCAAACTTGAGACCTCCTTTTTACAAATTTCCTTTCATTTACACAACACTTGTCAATATGTTTACAGCTGGGCCTCCTTTCTCTTTATTTGTTTTTAAATGTAAATTAAAAAATGTTGGTTTTCTGAGCTACTGTATTAGTTTTGAAGGTCAAGTTTGAAAAATGTTGTAATTTTGACCCTGTTTGAAAAGATGGTGCTACCAGTAGCACCACTTTTCGATTTGGGGGTTGATTTTCATGGGTTTTTTTTTTTAATATAGGTTTTTTTTGTCACAGTTCTCGTTAAGTCAGTAACTATGTTATGGATCCTATCCACCACAAGGTGAGCAAAGTTCCTTCTTACATCAAGTTAATGACTAGCCATAATGACAGGAAATTAGGATCTATTGCGACGCCAATCCAAAATTTGTATTGATTTCTCAAGGTGATCTTGTAGTTGTTGCATGGGGAAATCCAAATGATCCCAATCAACAATGTTTTGATCAAAGTAGATTCATGGGTACATAGAGTAATGGATAAAGTGTTGGAAAATTGGTTCTCATTGATGTCAACCCTAGAAAAAGTCTAGAAGCCCCTAGAAGTTATTTAGTTATTATTGATGTCAACCTTAGAAAAAAATTAAAATCCCCTAGAAGTGATGGGTTTATTTTAAGGAATATCTAAAGTGGTCCCCTTATGACATAGCTTTAAGCATGGCCCTCAGGGGAAGACGCTTTGAAGAAGCCTAGAAGAAGCCCTAGAAATATGGTTGGAAATACAATTAAGTGGCTTAGTGGTTAAGAAGCCTCAGAGGTGTGTTATTGAAGCCCGAAGTTGTTTGAAGAAAAAAAACATGAAGGACATTGCAAATGCATGCAAGACCCTTATACATGGATAGTCATATTAACGCCATTTCCAGTGGTAGGTGGAACGCCACTTGGTTCCTCATGGTTGAGAAGTTATTCCTTCTTAAAGATTAAGCCCCGGAGTATGGTTAAGAAGCCCCTAAACGGTTACAACAAGAAGTTATAAGTCGGCCCCAAAATCAGGAAAAGAAGAAAAGTTGTTGCAAATAAGAAGTTACAGGTCGACCCTAAATTTAAGTAAAGGGGTTACTTGGAATAATATAAATACACATCAATAAGCCTCTCATTTGATCAACCAAGGAAGCAATTAAGAAAGTAAGAAAGTGTTTGATCTCTTAGCGAAACTGAAGTAGCGGAGTTGTGCGAAGGAGAAGTCTCAAAGCCGCATATAGGAGAAGGGTTTATAAAAAAACCTATTTGAGTAGACCCTCATGGGCCAGGTATAGTTTGTCTAGCGAGGACCCTCCAGGATGCACAAGACTTGTCACATGAGTTTTCCAGTTTTTTCCAGCAAGGTTGAAGGAAAGGTTGAAGAAGGAGCTATCTTCTTTACTATGAAGATCAAGAAGGTCTCATGGTCAGAGATCTTATGCATAAGGTTGTTACATGATTAAAGGTATTTCTTTATGTATGTTTTGATGGTTATATCTTGGAGAGTTTTGATATATGCTTTGAGCATATCTTGGAGGTCTTTGGCACATGACTAGAGGCATAACTTGATGATTTTGGGCATATGATTTCAGGGACATCTTGGAGATCATGGCTTATGGTTTGTTGCACATCTTAGAGATTTTGGTACATGCTTGAGACATATTTTGGCACATGCTTGGCACATTGTTTGAGGCATATCTTGGATGTTTTGGCATATGCTTGAGGCATATCTTTGGCACATGGTTTGAGGTATATCTTGGATGTTTTGGTACATGCTTGAGGCATATCTTGGCACATAGCCTTGATGCATATCATGGTGATTTTGAGCACATGATTTGGAGATGCTCTTGGTGATCTTGGCATAAGATTTATGTGGGTATTGGGATGGATATGGTTTTGATGATGATGATGTATCAATATCAATGATAGGTACAGTGACCAGTGGAGTTTGGTTTTGATGATGATGATCCATGATATTTATAGTGACAAATTGAGTTGGGTTTTGATGATGATGGTTTATCAATGAAAACAATAGTGACAGGTTGAGTCTCACACTTATATTCTAGGGAGTAATGAAGGGGCAATGAAAGGGGGTTGGAGTCTGATTTAGTGTAAATTTGGAAAATTTCTTATTCTAAAGGGATGAATATAAGATTCTTGTGAAAACCCATGATCATTTTACCATCTGAAGGATAATCTCTCTACATGACTTCATGAATTGTCATTGTTGAATGAAGTTAATACCTTGTTTTTGTTTTTGAGTTTTTGGCAGAGGCCAGTCAATTTCAAGTGCTGCAAATAAATAACTAATCAAATAGATATACCTCTTACCATATTGAAATATTATTTTGTGTTAAGTTTTTACTTTTAAGTTTTTAAGCATAGATAAATTTCAAGAACTGCAAATAAACTACTAATCAAATAAATATACCTCTTACAATATTGGAAAGTTATTTATATAGAATATATATTGAGTTAAGTTTTATATATATTTGATTATTATTATTGAGTGCAATATACACCAGGAAAGAATCACCCTGTCAAAATATATTGAGTTAAGTTGTATATAGATTTGATTATTATTATTGAGTGAAATATACACCAGGAAAGAATCACCCTGTCAAAATATAAATTAAATTATTATTATAGTGAAAAATCCATCAAATGAAATTGCATTTCACATTAATACAAATTCCTTTATTACCAATAATGGTATCAATATTCAAATAAAAAAGATGCTACACATATACTCAATGTCTGAAATCATATTTTCAAAATAGCCATCCATTGATTTCATATAAATCCATAAAACAAAATGCGTGAACGATCATAAACCAAAACTTGTGAACGAACATTAAGGTTATTTGGCACCAGATTCATGATTTCAACATAAAAAAAAATGTGTTTGATTTGTTTCCCACCTACAGAATTTCCACTTGATCTTATTGATGTGTGAATCACAGGTGCAAGTAAAATGTAAGAATCTGCAAAGTGCAAGCAAAATGTAAGAATCTGCAAATTGCTCTGAAGGTGATAGAAAACACTTTGCATGGTGAGCTTCAACTGGTGTGGGAGAGTGACAAGAACAAATGGGGAATCAATATCGGATTATCAGAAAGAAGGGCTTATTAAATAGGTAAGGGGTAATGGTAAGGGGTAATGGTAATTAGTTAGAAATTCTATCTTTTAAGAATTTCCATATAATTGTCTCTCTTTAATTAATTTATGGTTCCATACTTTTTAAATATAGTGAAAAATATTATTTTTAAGACATGTTTTACTTCTTGATGAGTCTTAAATCCATTTGATTCAACAACAGGAACCAAACCTACCACTGAGGCCCAATTAGACTCTGCAGCGTTTGAGATGGAATGGTTCTCCAGATCTTGCGATCCGACCAATTTATCGATGGGCTTTGTGTTTTCTTGTGAAGGTTCTCCCTTCAGGTAGGACCATTATTTTATGTATTTTCTCGAGTGGGGCTGGTTTGAGAGATGCAAGCCAGCATAAGCCAACTTGACAAGTAACAAGATTGAATTTCAACAACTGGAAAGAGGCTGAGATTGGGATAAACCGCTGCTCAAACATGCAGACAGTATTTCTATACCAAAGGGCCTAGTAATAATACATTAACCAAATGACCATCCAATTATTGCCTGAAAATCTAACTAACAGAAAGAAAAAACATATATGTAACCAAGTTCATCGCAAGAAAAATAATTCATCTACCATAACATTCATTACATAACAACACAACGATTTATCTTCATCATTAAAGCAAAGAACATCAAAACATTGCACCAGATAACTTGACAACAGAATCGATTGCTCTTACTCATTTACCACATCATTCTTGGAACAGGATAGGACGTAATTCTTCTCTAACTCCAATCACATACATCTGATGAAAATAGCTTCTCTTTGGTCCAGAAGGACTTCTTAATTCATAGCAGTTTCAAAATAATTATCAACAAACCAAAAAAGAAATAGTTCTTACAACAACCATCGACCCTTAACTAATTGGTCGATGTCTCTATTTATAATCTAAAATTCAACCGAAATTAATGGCTAAATACAGTTCAGACCAAACAAAAATCGCCACGTGGCATGGTGATCCAACAGTTTCTTTGACAGTCCATCCGGGATATTTCTTGAAAAGGGTGACTTCTTTCATACTCAAGCCAACAGATCTTCCCAGGTTTGAGCCCATGGGACTCTGCATTGTTCCATTAGGGCTACGTATACTCCTCTGATATCGATTGCATGCGTTCGGAACTTCACCAAACTAGCTTTTAGTAGTTACAACATAGTTCAAGAGTTGATAGGGTATCTCACGAACAGTTGTACTCATCCTAGCTTCGTATCGGCTATCTTTGCACATCTTTCAACCCACAACAAGTCTCGTTCGATGGGTGTCTTGAACATGTTACTTGAGTCGATAACTGATCGGGGATGTCGCACTCGGAGAGCCCAGAAACATTTATTCCACTGATGATTCATCTTTGGTGTTCTTTTCGAATCCTTCGACGAAATCATAGGATGAACTTTGTTCGGTAATCAGGGAGGTTTCTTTCCTGTAATTAAGATGGCGGAGTTTAACGATTTCAAAGAAGTTTATGATAAGACGTAAATAAATTGAAAAGACTAATACGTACCTGTGTAGCCCACTAGTTTCAGTGATTTAATACTTACTTGATCTTAGTCACTCCTTCGAATGACTTGTGATGACCTAGTCGAAGCCGTCGCTCCTTTGGTTAAAAGGAATTATGTCAGCGCATCATGGGGTGGAAAATCAAGTACAGCATCATGAATGTTTTAAATAGTCATATTAATTATTCGACCTTTGGTGCCCAAAAGAGACGTCGAAGGCGAGCATGTGCATGTATACTTCCCAAAGGATCAGACACAATAAAAGGAAATTTGTTAAATGCTTCCAGAATTCGTATTATCAAGCGTGTAAAACATAATTAGTCAAATAATGGAGGTCTGGAGCAAGGTCAGGAGGATCGTACCAGACGTTACCTGTAACTCTGTTCGACGGCGTTTACATGCTCTAGATTGCATCCGCCAAACAACTATGGTGCGTCGAGTCTTTAATCACCATGTCGCAGGGCGTGAGTGTCTTATTGGCATGTTCTATTTCGCTCCTCTGTTTTTCTATAAATTCGGGGAGTTCTGGGGAAAACTTACGCTCATGCCGAGCTTACATTCTCTTGAGTTCTGGTATGGCGAATTTGTCTTGGTGAAGTCCTGTATAGATGTTCCTCGTCCTCTGCGGACACCCGAGTTGTCACGTTGTTGCATAATGGGATCCTCGTTCAATAGGGGGCGGGGTCTACAGAGTGCCAGGTCCGAGCCTCAGCATGCCTGGGATTCTTTTTCGTTAGCCTCCCATGTTCTTGAAAGTCCAACAAGGGGTGCAGGTCTTGGCATGGAGACAATGTCAACATCTCCTGCGAAGCTCAGGGTGAAAAAGGATACGTCTAACAGAGGTATGACGGGAACCGTGTTTCCTCAGGAGTCGAAACCACAGGGAAGAGGGAGGCCCAAAAAGGGTATGAAAAAGGGGGAGGAGAACCGCCTCCCGACTGAGCTAGGAGTACGTTCAGTCATTCAGGAGTCCATGAGGTTTACCCACTAGTCGGTGCCAATTGGGACTACCGGTAGGGAAGGTCGGAGGGGAAACGGAGGTGAAAGAGCACCGGGTTCTCCCGACGAGAGTTCTTCTTAGTAGTTAGAACGGGGTAAACTAATGATAGCCAAACTCTACCAAGAGAACAGAGAGTTGCGACATCAGTTAGCGGGGAAATATCAGGAGATACTATCGTCGTTGGGTCGCGTAGGAAGCATGGTTTGTCTGCAGAGGCGGCTTCGGGGAGCACAAGATACAATTGTGCAGTTGTGTGAGGCGCAAAGGACGGTGGGAGAGAAGAACACAGTGAAAGGCATAAGTAGTAACTCAGGGAAAGGCATAGTGGACGATCTTGTGCCTTGCAGTTCTCCTGGGTGATGCTTGGAAAAAATCCCCTTTTGCTCTTCTGTTGTAAATAAAATCGACCTTTTACTGCCACCGGGCCGGTTGGTCGTGGTGTTGACGTGGCTTGGTTGTATGTGACGCAGACTTGGCGGGACCCCTTTAATACTAAGTATCGGGAATATTTTGAATGTATTATGCTTTCTTATGGATGCAAATGGGAAAATTAACTGTGTATTCTCAACATAAATCATTAGATTTCACAAATTATTAGATACTATAATCATTACAGTGGCACTGTGGGTTTGTTTATATGTTTCCTTTTTGTAAAAATTATGGTATCAATTGATTCTTACGTGGCGTTATTAACCCCGAATCATTAGAAACAATCAGTTATAAAAGGAATTCACTGATAAATAAGGATCTTACTTGGGACCTCGCTCACGTCGAAAATACTAAAACTAGATACTACGGGTGCCGACATCGGGTGGTATTACAAAAAGGTAAATATTTTTTTTTTCGCGGGTTAACACATTATAATGTTTTCGACGCCTAAAATATATCGGGGTTGGAGGTCAGCGATGTTGCTCCTTACTTTGGCGCGGTGCTCGCTATTACCTTTTTTCTGCCAAAATCGAATGGATCGGCCTTCGGCGAAATCCTTCCTGAGGTTGTTCGTGGGAAAGAAACGCTTTCATCAACCGACGCCGATGAAGGTCGGTACTCAACTACTTTGACTTTCCAAATGATTTTCAACACCTTTATCTTTCGCCAATGCTGAATTTCTCAAGTGAGTCGGGGAAACTATGGGTTGTCGATTCGTGCAGACAGTCGACAAAGAAGATTGAGTGGTACCCAAAAAATAAAATGTTCAGATATTTTTTAGGGTGTGTTGAGTGCTCAACAAATGGCGATTCACTGGGAAAATGAAAAATCTCTGATTCCTCTTTGCTTCCCACACACAATTTATTCATGTCTACATATATTACAATATATTTATAATAATAATAATAATAATTATTATTATTATTATGTTTTCAATGAAAGTATCGTTTTAGGGATTGGCCATTTACTGGGAGGGCGTCAAGTTCCCCCCTTAGGTTTTGAAATTGATAGGTACCTGCCCCGATTCTCTCGGATACTTGGAAGGGTCCAAGCCATAGGCTTTGAAACTTAGAGTGTTTTCACTTAGGTTCGTTTGCTTTGTCCCACTTAAGCACTAAGTCTCCTACCTCGAAGATCTTTTCTTTAGCCTTATGCTTATCAAACCATCGTTTCACTATCTGTTGGTGAGCCAGGAATTTTGACTTAGCCTTTTCTCTCTCTTCCTCCAACATGAGAAGAGTGTTGATTCTTTGTTGCATGGTCGATGAGGGTTCTTCCTGGGAGTCTTGGGGCAATTGAAGAGATGGCAGATAGATCCCGTTCGGAAGGATAGATTTTTGCCTGTAGACTAAGAAGTATTGGGAATTTCCTATGGCTTCTTTGGGTGTGACCCTATCGACCCATAGGGCATTATGAAGTTGATTATGCCAATTTCTCTAGTTATCTGTAACTGTCTTTTTTAGTATCCTTACTAGGTTTTTATTATTCAATTCTGCCACACCGTTTCCCTGGGGGTAGTAATTTGCAGAGTACTTGATTATAATTCCTTTATCCAGAGAAAACTTAGTCAATATGGTAGAATAAAAGTAGTATGCATTATCAAAGACCAGAATAGAGGGGATGCCAAACCTTGTGATCAGTTGTTGTTCTATAAATTAGATTACTACCTTCTCATTTACATGAGTCAGAGGAATGGCCTCTACCCATCTGGTGAAATAGTCGGTAGCAGTAAGAATGTACTTGTGGAGTTTTGAAGAACTAGGAGTAATTTCTCCTATGATATCCAACCCCCACTACTCAAAAGGCCTGGAGATAGTCACAGGCTGAAGTGGGATTGCTGCCCTTTTCTCCTTTTCGACACTTAATTGACAAGTCTTATAGTTCCTAGCATGAGTGTGAGCATCTTTAAACAAGGTGGGCCAGTAATAGCCGGCTCTTAGAATCTTATGGGCGGTAGTGTTTCCTACAAAGTGTCCTCTGACAAGACCGTCATGGAGTTCTGTCATCACCTTGTCCACGTCTTCTCATTCAAGACATCTCAATAATATCCCATCGTAGTTGATCCATAAGAGTACCGAATTTATAAGATGATATTGTGCAGATTTCAATCTTAGGGTTCTTCATTCCATAGGGATGAGGTTCTCGGGACAAGCCCCATGATGCAGAAGATAAGTCAAATCCTTGTACCAGGAGTCTTGTCTTGGGGAGATGTATGCTACTTCATTGCACCATAGTACCATTTTGTTTTCCCACCCGAAATATTCATTTTCTTGACCTTGGGCCTCGACTACAAGCTTACACAGACCTTGTTCTGTTACTAGCTTGGAAGATTTTGTATCTAGATCAAATTTTTGGACTACTTCCATCCAGTTCCCCCTTCTTTCCCCCATTTCTTGTTGGGTAAACAGGGATCGGACCACAGGGTGCGGCATAATCACCTTAGTGTGATTTTTGAGAATGTAGGACCTGAAATGCTCTACTGCCTTATAGACCGCGTAGGCCTGTTTATCTATGGCAAGATAATTGAGCCCGGATACTTGAAGATTATCAATTATAAAGGACACTGGGGCTTCGTTGTTATCATCATCTTTCCGGGTCAAGACCACTGCTAGCGATTAATCGGAGGTGAAAGTATAAAGGGAAAAGTCTCTATTAAAATCGACACTTCGCAACACCAGAGCCCGAGATATGGCAGCTTTGATATTGTTGAAAGCGTCTTTTCTCTTATCATCCCACTTGAAATTGACATCCTTGCAAATCATCTTTTGTAAGGGTTTGATAATTTTGGCGAAATCATGGGTGAATTTCCTTACAAAGTTGATTTGCCCAAAAAAGGACTGCATGGTTTTATTGTTATGCGATAGTGGGAGTTGAGCTATGGCCTTAATTCATTCTGGATCTATGTGGATACCTTCTTGCTATATAATATGACCTAACAACTTACCTTCCTCGACAACAAAGATGGTTTTCTTAGGATTTAGTGATATACCGTATTTTTGACACATTTCGAAAATATGAGTTAAGTGTTGGATGTGTTCTTCCCTATTCTTCGAATACACTGTTACTTCATCTAAATACACTACCACGCACCTATTGATAAGCCCTCGAAAAGCCACGTCCATGGCCCTTTGGAAGGTTTCTCCTGCATTGATTAACCCAAAAGGCATGCGTTTATAAGTGAAGGTTCCCCATTTGGTTCGAAAGGTGGTCTTTAAACGGTCTTCCTCTGAAACCAACACTTGGTTGTAGCTTGAGAAACCATCTAGTAAGGAAAAAATCTTCAAGCCTGACACGGTCTACAAGAGTTTCTCCATCGACAGGACCGAATAATTGTCCTTTTCTAAAGCTCTATTGAGGTTCTGAAAATCTACACATAGTCAAATTTCGCCCGACTTGTTCCTTACCAGAACAAGATTTTCCACTTAGGAAGAATGTCTGACCTGAAAAATTATCCTCGCATCTAGAAGCTTCCTTAATTCCTGATACATGAGAGGCTCTAGGGATGGGTGATACTTCCGGAGATTTTTTTGGAAAGGTTTCATTTCGAGTTTCAACGGGATGGTGTGTTGAATAATGTGGGTATCGTACATTTTCAAATCCTTGTAGGACCATGCAAAGACATCCTGGTATTATCTGAATAATTTGAGGTAGGCTTTTCTCTCTTCCTTAGACATATTTTTGTCGAGATTAACATTCTTTAGATTCTCTGGGGTCCCAAGATTCACAGTTTCATGGAGGGGGCAAGAGCTACCAGTCTTCGCATTTTTGGGTCCTTTAAAACGATCCTTTAGATCAAACAGACTCTCTAGATTAGATATCCCCTTTGGGATTGTGTGAGCTTTTAACTTTCCAACATCTTGTCCTGTTTGGGGATTAGTTTCAGTTGTTTTCTCGCAGAATTCTTCATCATCTATGGCTAGGTCTTTGAAATTGTCTTGGTTGGTCAAGAAGTTTATGATTTTCTCATCACCTTCAAAGACTTTCCAATTGGAAATATTGTTTGACACTGACAGTTTGTAGAGAAACTCCACAGTGAATTGGGAGGCTTCATAATCTTCTAAAGGCGACAGTTGGGAGGCAGTTGTGGCCAAGTAGTCGACAAGAACGTTCTTTTCTCTCGGGATTGCAGTGATATTGAAAGTGTCAAAGCACTCTATTAGCCTATTCACCTCCTGATGGTAGTTCTTAAGATGAGGTGAATTAGAATGAACAATATTCCTCACTTGTCTAACAATGATCTTAGAATCCCCAAAAACCTTCAATTCCTTGACACCGAGATCTATGGCTTTCTTTAATCCTTGCACTAGAGCTTCATACTCGGCAGTGTTGTTGGTACAATTGAATTCTAGCCTACAGGATAGGAAATAACGTCGTCCTTTAGGATTGATAAGGATACACCCTGCCCCCGACCCTTTATTTTGATTTAGATCCATCAAAGCAGAGGGTCCAAATATGTTGAAGGTAATCTCCCTTTCTTCGTTCTATACCAATTTCTTTCTTACCAATCTCTCGTCCCGTAAGCTCAATCGTAGGATTTTGGCAAAAAAGAGCGTTCTCTATCAACATCGGTGGTTCCTCTTGAAAGACTATTTCAGAGTTTTGGGTAAGAGGAACAACAGACACTAGAGGAGAAAATTCCTCGAAGTGGGAATCACAGGAGTAATTGCCAAATACCGGGAAATTTGTAGACGTGGGTTCGTTCGGTGTTTCTAGGTCGGTGATCGTATTCTTCAGATATCTTTCTCTGTCGATTCTGATCATGATCTTGTATCCATTTAGTGGAAACCAAAGGTGTTCCCAGTCCATACTAAAATATCAATTCATCTTTTTGGACCAGTCACGACTCAACAGTAGTCCATATACCTCTGGGATATCTACTACAATGATGTCAATTATTATTACGAAATTAGGATGTGTCGCAATCCTGATCATTACATCTTTGAGTTCTCCCATAACTTTGACTTGGGTTATGTCTAGTTGTATGACATGCTTCTCACTTCTGAGAGGGACAACACCCAGTTTATTACAAACGGACAAGGGCATTACATTAGAGGACGCCCCAAAATCTACCAAGAAATTGTGAAGATTCCTGTTAAAAACTTCGAATGTTAAAAGGAAAGGTGGTACAAAAGGATTCTCCTTCCTACCTTATGAGTAGGTATTTATGGTTGGCTTGCTTGCCAAATCTGTCGAGGACAGATCCTTCTTCTGGCCGTTGCCTGTAGTCGGGTCTTCTATCGAACTCAGAGCTTGCAATAGAGAGTCTTTCTGCTGAGGAATCTTACATATATCCAGAACCGATATATTAGCCTTCAGCTTTTTCAAATCTTCGACTACGTTGTAATCCATCTTGGGAAATTCCTTGGTATGGATGCTTATGGGTTTTTCGCCAAGAGAGAAAGGTATTTTTGGACGATCGGGAGTTAACTTACTTTGTGGGGCCCGGGCAACGTCGATATTTTTTGAGCCAGGTTGACCTCTACTACGTGTCGGTGCTGCCCTAAAATTTCGTGGGTTGTTCTCAAGACTCAAACAGATCATCTAAAGACGCGATCACGTCAGGATCCCGTATCAACATGGTTGTGTCTCATGGTGGGTTAGCTTCTTCTTGATCGCAAATATTCATGGCCAAACTGCTTGACTGTTCAGTCAGTGAGACTTCATCCAGAAAATGATTGGCCATTAAATTCATGGCGTGGACTGATTGAGGGAATTCTCTTTCAGAGTGGTTCTCCTGGTGATAGGTGCAAAAAGAATTAGAGGCAACATTCCCTAGGTCAATGTTTAGGTTGGTTGGGGGAGGCTCAAATGCTTTGAAAGGTTGGTTTCTTTTAAAGAAAGGCTTATAGGATCTTTGGCCTTGGTTTCCTTCCCCCACGCTTCTTTTCATGTCTATAATCTCATTTGATAGTTTCTTGACCATGCGCTGCAGATATTCTATATCTCCATTACCTTTATCAGGATTTTGTTTAGCTGGTTTCCCTGACGGTCTAGTCAAAAGGAGTCCTCTCCTAGGAGGGGGTTGAATTCCTTTTCTTACTAGAGAGGCTTGGCCTTCTTTACATCCTTTCATCTAAAATTCTATCGTCTTGGCCTCTTCAAAATTCTCCGCGAGGGTTTTCTTGGCAGCTCTTTTAACGAACATGGAAATAGAAGCCAGAAGCACGTTGGCATAAACCTCGATCTGCAATTCTTGAGTGGGCTTCGTCGTAGGTTGGAAATTGTTTACGATGGTCATGAATATTTGATTGAAATCCTTGACCCTTTCTTTTGGGGTCATGGTGGCTGCGAACAACTCAACCATTCGGGCTCCTGTAGTAGTTTCTTCTGCAAATTTGTCTAGAAAATCCTTTTGGAATTTAGTCCAGCTAGTTATAGATCCTACCGACAAATTAAAATACCACGTGGAAGTAGAGTTTTCAAATGTGTAGGGGAAACGTATACATACTACGTCTTCATGTTGAACGCTCATAAGTCTGATCACAAGTATGAATTTCTTGATATGATCTTCAGGAAATCCTGAAGTTTCAGGTTCGTACATGGGGAGCATCTTTTCTGGGTGCCGGGGAAGATTGTGTACTCGTCCAAGGATGGCCACAGCCTCTCCGACCAACCAAGGTTGGTTGTCTTGAAGTGGAACTTCTCTTTCTTCCTCACGACCGTTGTTCCCTTCCATATCTTCGGAGTCGGAGTCAACCTCTTCATCTTCCAAAAAGTTGTCAAGCTCAGGGATGTCATCAACCGACGTCTCGGGTATGAGATCAAGAGGTTCTTGGATTTCGGTGATCGCGAAATCTATTAAGTCTTCGACGGAGTGTATGAAAACTTCGTCTGGAGTGATAACCACCGGCCTACTTTGTTGTTTTCTCCGAGGGAGGATGGGAGGATGGGAGTTAAGGACAACGTACCTATTTGTCGGGCATAGGATCTGGTGATTCTCCTGAATTGATTCACTTCCTCGTGAGGGAGGGCATAGGGTATTTCAGGGTGACAAGGTTCTTCCTCAGACTTGGGTGAGGTACCCACTTCGGGATTACTTAGTAAGCGTGGGTTGTATGTTGGATGACTAGCCATGCATGTGGACCGTTACGAATCTGTAGGTTGTTCGAAAAGTTATATAAGTTATATATTCAACCATTCATTCTCAGGCCCTCCTTTTAGCGCCAGTTCTGTTGATGGGTCTTAAATCCATTTGATTCAAAAGCAGGAACCAAACCCACCACCGAGGCCCAATTAGACTCTGCAACGTTTGAGATGGAATGGTTCTCCAGATCTTGTGATTCGGCCAATTTATCGATGGGCTTTGTGTTTTCTTGTGAAGGTTCTCCCTTCAAGTAGGACCATTCTTTTATGTATTTTCTCTTGAGTGGGGCTGGTTTGAGAGATGAAAGCTAGCATAAGCCAACTTGACAAGTAACAAGATTGAATTTCAACTACTGGGAAGAGGCTAAGCTTGGGATAACCCACTGCTCAAACATGCAGACAATAATTCTATACCAAAGGGCCTAGTAATAATACATTAACCAAATGACCATCCAATTACTTCCTGAGAATATAACTAACAGAAATAAAAACACATATGTAACCAAGATCATGGCAAGAAAAATAATTCATCTACCATAACATTCATTACATAACAACACAACGATTTATCTTCATCATTAAAGAAAAGAACATCAAAACATTGCACCGGATAACTGACAACAGAATAGATTTCTCTTACTCATTTACTGCATCATTCTTGGAACAGGATAGGAACTAATTCTTCTCCAACTCCAATCACATACATCTAATGAAGATAACTTGTCTTTGGTCCAAAAGGACTTCTCAATTCATAGCAGTCTCAAAATAATTATCAACAAACCAAAAAAGAAATAGGTCTTACAACAACCATCGACCCTGGACTATTTGGTTGATGTCTTTATTTATAATCTAAAATTCAACTGAAATTAATGGCTAAAGACAGTTTGGACCAAGCAAAAATCACCACATGGCATGGTCATCCAACAGTTTCTTTGACAGTCCATCCGGGATATTTCTTGAAAAGGGTGACTTCTTTCATACTCATGCCAACATATCTTTGCAGGTTTGAGCGCATGGGACTCTGCGTTGTTCCGTTAGGGCTACGTATACTCCTCTGATATCGACTGCATGCATTCAAAACTTCACCAAACTAGCTTTCAATAGTTAAAACATAGTCCAAGCTTTGATCGGGTATTTCATGAACAATTGTACTCATCCTATCTTCGTATCGGCTATCTTTGCACATATTTCATCCCACAACAAGTCTCATTTGGTGGGTGTCTTGAACACGTTACTTGAGTCGATAACTGATCGGGGACGCCGCACTCGGAGAGCCCATAAACCTTTATTGCGTCGATGATTCAGCTTCAATGTTCTTTTTGAATCCTTCGGCGAAATCATAGGATGAACTTTGTTCGATAATCAGGGAGGTTTCTTTCCTGCAATTAAGATGGCGAAGTTTAACGATTTCAAAGAAATTCGTGATAAGATGTAAATAAATTGAAAAGACTAATATCTACCTATGTAGCCCGCTAGTTTCAGTCATTTAATACTTACTTGATCTCCGTTGCTCCTTCGAATTACTTGTGATGACCTGGCCAAAGCCGTCGCTCCTTTGGTTAAAAGGAATTATGTCAGTGCATCATGGGGTGGAAAATCAAGTACAACATCATGAACGTTTTAAATAGTTATATTAAATATTCAACCTTTCGTGCCCAAAAGAGACGTCGAAGGCGAGTGTGCGCGTGTATACTTCCCAAAGGGTCGGACATCATAAAAGGAAATCTGTTAAATGCTTCCAAAATCCATATTATCAAACGTGAAAAACATCATTAGTTAAATAACAAAGGTCTAGAGCAAGGTCGAGAGGATTGTACTGGACATTACCTATAACTCTGTTCGACGACGTTTACATGCTCTAGATTGCATTAGTTGAACAAATATGGTGCGTCGAGTCTTTAATCACCATGTCACAGGGTGCGAGTGTCTTATTGGCACGCTCTGTTTCTCTCCTTAGTTTTTCTATAAATTCAGGGAGTTCTGGGGAAAACTTACGCTCATGTCGATCTTACATTCTCTTGAGTTCTGGTGTGGCGAATTTGTCTTAGTGAAGTTCTGTATAGATGTTCCCCGTGCTCTGCGGACGCCCAATTTGTAATGTTGTTGCATAATGGGATCCTCGTTCAACAAGGGGCGGGGTCTACGGAGTGCCAGGTCCAAGCCCCATCGTGCCTGGGATTCTTTTTTGTTAGCCTCCCATGTTCTTGAAAGTCCAACAAGGGGTGTAGGTCTTGGCATGGAGACAATGTCAGCATCTCCTGTGAAGCTCGGGATGAAAACGGATACGTCTAACAGAGGTATGATGGGAACTGTGTTTCCTCAGGAGTCGAAACCGCAGGGAAGAGGGAGGCCCAAAAAGGGTACGAAAAAGGGGGAGGTGGACTGCCTCCCGGCTGAGCTAGGTGTACGTTCAGTCGTTGAGGAGACCATGAGGCTTACCCACTGGTCGGTGCCAATTGGGACTACTGATAGGGAAGGCAGAGGGAAAAAGGAGGTGAAAGAGCGTCGGGTTCTCCCGATGAGAGTTCTGCTCAGCAGTTAGAATGGGCTAAACTGACTATAGTCGAACTCTACCAAGAGAATAGAGAGTTCTGGCGTCAGTTAGCGGTGAAAGATCGGGAGATACCATCGTCGTCGGGTTGCGTAGGAAACATGGTTTGGTTGCAGAGGCGGCTTCGAGAAGCACAAGATACAATTGTGTAGCTACACGAGGCGCAACGGATGGTGAGAGAGAAGAACACAGTGAAAGGCGTAAGTAGTAACTCAGGGAAAGGCATAGTGGACGATCTTGTGCCTTGCCTTCTCCTGGGTGATGCTTGGAAAAAATCCCCTTTTTCTCTTTTGTTGTAAAGAAAATCGTCCTTTTACTGCCACCGGGCCGGTTGGTCGTGGTGTTGATGTGGCTTGGTTGTATGTGACACGAACTTGGTGGGACCCCTTTAATACTAAGTATCGAGAGTATTTTGAATGTATTATGCTTTCTTATGGATGCAAATGGGAAAATTAACTGTGTTTTCTCAACATAAATCATTAGATTGCACAAATTATTAGATCCTATAATCATTGTTGTGGCACTGTGGGTTTGTTGATATGTTTCCCTTTTGTAAAAATTCTAGTATCAATTGATGCTTACGTGGGGTTATTGACACCAGATCATTAGAAACAATCAGTTATAAAAGGCATTCACTGATAAATAAGGATCTTACTTGGGACCTCACTCGTGTTGAAAACACTGAAACTAGATACTACGGGTGCCGACATCAGGTGGTATTAGGAAAAGGTAAAGTTTTTTTGTTTTCCCGGGTTAACACATTATAATGTTTTCGACGCCTAAATTATATCGGGGTCGGAGGTCGATGATGTTGCTCCTTACTTTGGCGCAGTGCTTCGCTATTACCTTTTTTCTGCCGAAACCAAATGGATCGGCCTTTGGCAAAATCCTTCCTGAGGTTGTTCATGGGAAAGAAACGCTTTCATCGGCCAACGTCGATGAAGGTCGGTACTCGGCTACTTTGACTTTCCAAACGATTTTCACCACCTTTATCTTTTGTCGATGCTGAATTTCTCAAGTGAGTCGGGGAAACTCTGGGTTGTCGATTTGTGCAGATAGTCGATGAAGAAGATTGAGTGGTACCCAGAAAAGGAAATGTTCATAGATTTTTTAGAGTGTGTTGAGTGCTCAACATTACCTTTAATTCAATTAAAAAAAAACAAAAAATTAAAAAATTATATAACAATTAATAAAAAAATTTAAAATATATATAACACTTCAGAGAAAATGATACACTAAGAAAAATAATTGAAATTAAA
>ML791968.1:461631-475185 GCA_009831015.1 Picea engelmannii | reverse complement strand
AAAAAAAAAAAAAAAAAAAAAGGTAAAATTAAAATTATAGCCAAAATAATCCTATAAAAATGTTAAAAAACACTCAAAATAATTTAAAAATACATATAAAAAAACAATAAAAAAAATTTAAATAGAAAATTTCAAAAAAGAAATTAATATATATACACTTCTCAGGTTTTAAAATTATATCTCTGCGGTTTTGAATTTATATCTCTGTGGTTTTGAACGAGAATATAATACTTCTCTTTGGTTTTTACCTTTTTTACCGAGAATAATCGGTGTAGTTTCTCTATGTGTCTAAAGATATTTAGATATATTTTATCTATTTTTTATTTTAAGTTTCATATGTAAAAGTTGATTTGAAAGATAAAGTCAATCCAAAATAATAATTGTTACATTTTTTTTTTTCTTTTCATTATGAGCACTCCACCACCTATTCCAAAAACTCATCCTAAGAAGGGGAGCCCCCCCAAAATCACCCTAGAGATCCTTTACCATTATATGGAATCAAGAGAAAAAACTAGAGAAGAGAGAGATGCCAAAATCCAAATAGAGTTAGAAACATTAGAAAAGAGGAGTTAAGAAAGAGACCTAAAACTCCAAATAGAGCTAGAGGTAATGATTTACAAAAAAAATGAAAGATATCATTCAAAATCAAATATGGGATAGATTCTTAGGGTTAAGAGTGAATCGCAAACAATGAAGGATAGGATTCAAGAAATGAAAAAACATAAACAATCAACCTAAGAAGGAGGGGTTGAAGAAAATCACAACTTCAGAGATAGGATTAAAGAGCTAGAAGAAAAAATAACCGACAATTTGACCCTCAATAATATGGAAAAAAAATTGGATATCAAACTCATCAAAGAGGAAATGAATAAGCTAATTGAATTGGACCATGACTGTAACAAAAGAGCCTTGAACCTCATAATTTTTGGTATAAAAGAACAACAAGAGGAGGATAGGGTAGAAATATTAAAAGAAGAATTAAATAATAAATCACAATTTGATACAACTTACCTCATAGAAGCAAAGTGGCTAGGAAAAATAATTGATCACAAAGATAGGTTGATCCATGTGAAAGTAAGTTGTAATGACCATAAATATAACATACTTAGTAAATCTCCAAGCTTAAAAGGATCAAGAATATTTATAAATGAAGACCTCATTCCCGAAGACCAAGTTGAATTAAGGAAGGAAGTTCAAAAGGTAAAAGAATCCAGGAAAGAAGGAAAATGGGAAATAATTAGAAATCGAAAAGCTATTGTTAGGGATAGAGACCAGAAAGATAATAATAAATAGGAATTTGGGACACTCAGGATCCTTTTTTGGAATTGTCGTGGCTTTTCATGGTGCAAAAGTCCTATGATAAGTTGGATCCCGAGTGATATTGATATTATCTGTCTAGCTGAAATTTGGGAGCATGAGGAGTCTAAGGTCCCTAATATAGAAATATTTGTCTTGTAGTCGGCATGGGCCAAAAAATCCCACCATAGAGGGATAGGAGACATAGTTTGTTATATTAGAAAGAACATTTCTCCTCACATTCAACTTCATAAGATTGACCCTCTTAATCAATACATTTTGATAGAAATTTCAAACACGAATGCTAAGAAGATGTATATAGAAATTTGTTATTTTGCACCTATTAATTCTACTTTTTATAAGAAAAATAATCTAGATAAAAATTGTCCCTATAATAATTTAGAACAAGATATTTATTATTTGAAAAATGAAGGTAATATCCTCATGCTAGGAGACTTTAATGCTAGGACTGCAACTAGACAAGCTACTCTTTTAAGTAATGACTCCAACCATAATCCTTTATGGCTAGATGAGGACCTTGTTTTATCTAATAGCTACAAAAAAAGCTCTGAAGACCTAATTGAGAATTTGTTTGGTACTGAGTTGGTCAATCTCTGTAGCTCTCAAGAGCTAATAATTTTGAATGGAGTAATGAAGTGGCCAAACTCCAACCAAATGACCTGTATTCATGGGCTAGGTAGTAGTGTTGTAGATTATGTGATATCTGATATCCACATTTCCAACCATATAGAAACTTTTGACCTTTTAAATGACCATGAGCCTGACTCTGATCATAAACCTTTAACCCTAACTCTAAAATTTTCCATGCATAGGAGCATCATTGAAGAGAATTTTGATAATCAAAGGAATTTGCACTTTGACAAAAGTAAAGTTGACATTTTCTTAAAGGATTTAAATAGTAAATTAAATATCCTAACTTATAAGGAGAACATTGAAGAATTCTATCATAATTTTACAACTACCCTTTCCACTTCTATTAATAAGTTCTCTTTCGAGGTGTCCTATAAAAAGAATAATAGAACAATCAACCCTTGGTATGATAAAGAATGTAAAATTGCTAGGAAAGCCATTAGGGATGCTTCTAATGAGTCCTTAAAACTCGATAAGATCAATACGTACAAAGCCCTAATTAAATGAAAAAAAAATTACTATATCAATAAAAGGAAAGAGAAACTTTCACAACTATATAAGTTGGATCCTAAGAATCTCTCGAGCCA
Organism: Picea engelmannii; assembly: GCA_009831015.1. Classification (NCBI taxonomy): domain Eukaryota; kingdom Viridiplantae; phylum Streptophyta; class Pinopsida; order Pinales; family Pinaceae; genus Picea; species Picea engelmannii. Next base: position 472,651 of record ML791968.1, on the reverse strand, counting down.
AATTCTAAAATGAAATACTAAAGAAAATAATAGGATTCCCTTAAGGGACTAGAATTTCTACCTTATAAGTCTTTACGAGTTCCCTAATTCCATGGACACCATTCCTATTGTCCCTACAAAGGACAAATATTTTTCTTTAGATGACATAGAGTTCAGGGTTAAGCGGCTTGCAAATGGGAAAGCTAAGGACATTGAAGGCTACCAAGATGAAATTTTTAAAATCGGAGGGCCAATCCTTGTCCCTCACATACACAAGCTCTTCAATTTAGAAGTCAAGCATGGCTTCCCTAAACCTTGGATGCAAAGCCTCATTGTTCCTATTTTTAAAAATGGGGATAAAAACGTTCCCTCTAATTATAGGACCATTATGATTAGCTCGATTTTAGCCAATCTTTATGGAATTATTTTGGAAAAGAAGATTATCCTTTGGCTAGAAAGTCACAGTAAAAGAGCTAAAGGCCAGACTGGGTTTAGGAGATATCATTCAACTGTGGACCATCTTGTTACCTTTAGAATCATTGCAGAATATTTCCGCAATACTAAAACCAATCTTTTTTGTTGTTTTGTTGCCTTTAGAAAAACTTTTGACATGGTTCCTAGGAAAAACCTTTGGAATAGGTTGGAAGAGATAAAAGTTCTTGTCAAAGTTGAGGGCTGCTGCAATAAGGATGTATAATAACGTTATTGCTAAGTTTAAAAACACCGAGGGCTGGTAAAAAGAGATTAACTACAATATTAGAATCAAACAAGGTTGTCCCTTGTCCCCTACCCTTTTTGGCATATACATTGACAAGTTAGAAGATTGCTTGGAAAAAGAAGGTTGTGTCGACCCTACTCTCACTGGTATAGTCATCAATGTTCTTCTTTATGCCGATGATATTGTTCTTATGCCAAGGATTCCCCGTGATCTTGAAAACCAACTAAGAATCCTTAAGGATTTTTCCTCCAATATGGGTATGACTATTAACACCGATAAGACTAAGGTCATGATTATTAAATCCAATAAGATACCTTATGATACCTTCATATATGACAACAACAACTTGGAGGAAGTGACTTCATACAAATATATTGGAATTGATATTCACCAAAAGCTCAATTGGAATTATAGCATTGAGAAAAGGATTATTGGGGGATGGAAAGATTATTATGGGCTTGAAAACAATTGCAAATAAGATGATCTTTGGAGTTGGGATAAGAATAAACTCCTCTTTGAGACTCTTGTTACACCTATTATTCTTTATGGATGTGAAGTCTGGGGATGTAGTATCTCTCGTGAATCCTAGAGAAAGATAGAGAAAATACAAAATAATTTTATAACCTATAATCTCAAAATTAAAGGAAAAATGCCCTATCCCATCCTCCTCTTAGAAACAAGCCTCTCCCCCATTGAGAGCATGGCTATTACTAGATACCTAATGTATAAGAACAAGTTAAACAACATGTAAGACAAGAGGATTCCTAAAATTGCTTTAAAATTGATTCATAACCACCATTGACTCAAGCGAGGATCGCATAAAGATGCTCGGTATTGGCTAAACTATTGGGGAATCATGGAAGACGCCATTTTGCAGAATAAATATACTATTAAAAAATGTCAAATCAAAGTTTAAGGAGAAAATGTGGTGTGATAAAGAATTAGAGGAAAAAATAAAATTAAGGTATTATAAAGATGTAATCAACCCTAATCTAGAAGATCAAAATTATCTATCTATTTTGCCAAGTGTAAAGAAACAATAAGAATTGCTAAGATAAGAACAAATTATCATGATCTCCATAGTGAAACTAGGTGTTGGTCAATTCCTAAAATGCCATGGGATGAAATATTGTGTCACCTTTGTGACACTAAGAAGGTTGAAGATGAAAAACACTTTCTCTTAGATTGTCCAACCTATACCCATATTAGATCTCATTTTCAAAATATTTGTCACACTACCAACCTTCCTAACCACTTAACTCAACAAAAGTAGGATGATCTTGGAAAGCTTCTCTTAATTCTTTTCAAGCACATAAACAAAATCCTAAAGAATCACAAATAATCACTTACCCTCTTAGTGGACGTTAATCATCATTGTCATCATCATCATCATATAACCATATATATGGTTATATATAAAACCAAATATTAACGTGTGTGTGGGGTTACATATATATAGGGTGGGGAGATGCCCGACATCGCCCTCATGGCCCTCTGGTGGCCACGAGACCTAGTCCTGACCCGCGCAGGGGGGCTGGGGAAATCGCCGACATCGCCCCCACCCAAATCATTATATATGCATGTGTGTGTGTGTGTGTGTGTGTAATAAAACTTTGTTTTTTATTTTTTTAACATAAAGTTTTAGACCAGGGAGTTTTCTTATTTTAAGAATAATATTTTTAGTTTTTGTTTTTTTTTTTAAATTTGTTTTTTTAGGTTTTTTATGGATTTTTTTGAAATTTATTATTATTTGATTTTTTTTTCTTTTCTTAGGTTTTTTTTTCCACGGTTCTTTTTAGTGTTTTTTTTTTCCTTAGAAAAAAACGTAATTTTATTCATCCAAAGAGACAAAATTACATTTTGTAGGTGCTAGATGAGCACATTCTGGAGTATGAAAAAGTGTGATGGTTTTGAACCAGAGAAAAAAGACCTATTGATAGCTTAGTTGTCCATATTCTTTAGTACCAGAGTCTAGACATATGCTACATTTATATGCAGTGTGGAGCTGCAAGTTACATAATGAAATAATATACATCCCAGTGAGGAGACCAAAAAAACTGATTTCGATAACCGAGAAAAAAAATTACACAGTATACTGTAGATTTAGTGAGTAGAAGTCTGTGTTGGTTCTTCAATGAAAGGTCTGTGGAAGTAGTCTCGAACTGTGTCTCCTTGTGTTTTTGAAAAGTGCCATTGTCTGAATGTAGGGAGTCGTAGATTCCTTCAGGTTGGAGACCATAAATAAAGGGGTTGGAGCCTCCTTCTAGTTGGAGATGAAGAATTCAGGGAGTTTTAGCTTCATTCAGGTTGGAGCCCATAAACAAGGAGATTGGAGCCTCCTTCCAGTTGGAGCTGGAGAATTTAGGGAGTTGTAGCTTCCTTCAAGTTAGAGTCTGTAAATCAGGGGGTCGGTTCCTCCTTTCAATTGGTGCTGGATAATTTTGGAAGTTGGTGCTTCCTGCGATTGTAATATTCAAGATATATGTATTATAAAGTGTTATGTGGTTTTCTCTCAATTAGGTTTCCACTTAAAATTCTGGTGTACTCTGTATCTATGGTTATATTCTTATGATATATTGAATGCATAAGTGATAAAATTTTTATAATATAATGTTTACAAGTTGAGATTTAAAATGGTAGAAAGTGCTCAATACTGATTCAACCCCCCTTGGTATTGGTGAAGATTCCAGCAATTGGTATCAGAACAGGTCCTTCAGAATCAGTCTAACCATTGGAAAGTAGATCATGGATTGCACAGATAATGGAACAACAATGTTTGATGGGAAGGACTATGAGATATGAGATCAAGAATGAAAGTATTCCTACAAGCACATGGATATGATGTTTTGTACTCAGTTGTTATAGGATACACCATTTCAAAGAAACCTCTAAACACTGCAACCAAGAAGATATTAAAAAGGAACAACAAAATATCAATGGATTTATCCTAGATGGATTACCTGATTTGGTAAAAGTCAAAGTGGGACAATGTTCATCGGCCAAAGAGATTTGGGATAATCTACATAATATCTACTATAAGGAATATCTTCTTGTAATCACAGATCTAGAGCATGTTATCAAAATAAAGAATATGTTGATATAGAACGAGAGGAAAGAATCTCATCATATCAGGCAGAACTAGAAGAAGAAATTGAAAATGACAAAGAAGATTATGAAGAAGGTGAAGTGGATATTGAGGAAAAACTAATCACTTCTTTAATTGAACTAAAAAAAGAAAGGAGGGAAAACAAGTCACTCAAGGAAAAATTGATCAAGCTAAAGGAAGGTTCTCAAAATCCCAACAAAAATTCTGAAGAAGTTGTTCGCTTAAAAATCAAGGTAAAGGAAAAACAAAAGAGAGAAGAGATTTTGACAAGTCATCTCAAATAAATATCCATGGACTTAAACACATTTGAAGCATAATTTAGTCAACAAGAAAGAATAATTGAAGAAGAAATCATCTCCTTGAAAACCAAACTTGAAGAAGCCAAGAGAACAGAATAAGTAATGAAGATCCAAATGATGAAGAAAGAATAAGATTATGAGAAGCTTGAAGAAGAAGTCATTTCATTGAGGTTTGAAGTTGAAAAGCTCAACAAATTGAAGAGCGCTCAAGTAATATAATATATTCTCAGCTATGAAAGGTCACCATTCAATAAAGCAGGTATTGGATACATTGGTGAGACCTCATGCAAAGAATATGCAAATGCCACTCCCAGCAAGAGCATTGAAGAGAGATGAAGCTTTACACCATCAATAAAGAAACTTGAATTGAAGTGTTCCGAGTTGTCGGAAAGGAAGAATGAGTAGAAGGATAAGATTTATGCAGACATTCTCAAAAGAAGGGATCATGGTCAACAAGATTTAGAGAGGAATGAATGTAGAAGAGTCGTATCTCCAAGAATATCTTCTACCTCTAGACATCAAAGAAGCTTCAATCAATTTTGGGTTTTTTGTTTGCATAGGGATTTGTTGTCAAGACCACAGTTTCAATTAGGTCATAATTAGCTATAATTTTAACATTTTAAAAAAATATTTTTCTTTAGGTAACATCACCTTTTTTTTTTTAGGTGATAATTTTAAGGTTTTTTTGAGCTACTGTTTGATTTTTGAAGGTCATTTTTGAAAAATGTTGTAATTTTGACCTTGTTTGAAAAAGTGGTGCTACTAGTAGCACCACCTTTCTATTTGGGGGTTGATTTTCATGTTGTTTTTGCAAAAATATCGGTTTTCTGGTTTAGAGTTCTTGTTTTATGGTCACAGTTCTCGTTAATTCAATAACTATGTTATGGATCCTATCCATCATAAGGTCAGCAAAATTCCTTATTACATCAAGATAATGACTATCCATAATGATAGGAAATTAGGTTGTATTGTGATTCCAATTGAGAATTTGTATTGGTTGCTCAAGGTGATCTTGTAGTTGTTTCACGGGGAAATCCACATGATCCCAATCAACAATTTTTGGATAAAAGTATATTCATGGGTACATAGAGTAATGGATAAAGTGTCGGAAAATTGGTTTTCATTGATGTCAACCCTAGAAGAAGTCTAGAATCCCCTAGAAGTGATTTAATTATTATTGATGTCAACCTTAGAAAAAAATTAGAAGCCCCTAGAAGTGATGGGTTTATTTGAAGGAATCTCTAAAGTGATCCCCTTATGGTGTAGATTTAAGCATGGCCCTCATGGGAAGATGCTTTGAAGAATCTTATAAGAAGCCTTGGAAATATGGCTGGAAATACGATTAAGTGGCTTAGTGGTTAAGAAGCCCTGGAGGTGCGGTCATGAATCCCGAAGTTCTTTGAATTTGTTTGAAGAAAAAAAACATCAATGACATTGCAAATGCATGAAAAACCCTCATAGATGGATAGTCGAATTCATGCCATCTCCAATGGTAGGTGGAACGCCACATGGTTCCTCACAATTGACAAATTATGCCCTCTTAAAGATAAAGCCTCAGAGTATGGTTAAGAAGCCCCTAAATGGTTACAAAAAGAAGTTATAAGTCGGCCCCAAAATCAAGAAAAGAAGAAAATTTGTTGCAAAAAAGAAGTTACAGGTCGGCCCTAAATTTAAGTAAAGGGGTTACTTGAAATAGTATAAATACACATCAAGAAGCCTCTCATTTGATCGACCAAGGAAGAAATTAAGCAAGTAAGAAAGTGTGTGATCTCTTAGCGAAACTGAAGTAGTGGAGTTGTGAGAAGGAGAATTCTCGAAGCTACATATTGGAGAAGGGTTTATAAAAAACTCTATTTGAGAAGACCCTCATGGTTAAGGTATAGTATGTCTAGCGAGGACCCCACATGATGCACATGACTTGTCACATGATTTTCCTAGTTTTTCCCAACGAGGCTGAAGGAAAGGTTGAAGAAGGAGCTATCTTCTTTATGATGAAGATGAGGAAGGTTTAATGGTCTAATATCTTATGCATCAGTTTGTTACATGAGTAAAAGTATGTCTTTATGTATGTTTTGATGGTTATATCTTGGAGAGTTTTGATATATGCATTGAGGCATATCTTGGAGGTCTTTGGCACATGGCTAGAGGCATAGCTTGGTGATTTTTGTCATATGATTTGAGGGACATCTTGGAGATCATAGCTTATGGTTTGTTTCACATCTTAGACATTTTGGACATGCTTGAGACATATTTTGGCACATGCTTGGCACATTGTTTGAGGCATATCTTTGATTTTTGGTATATACTGGAAATATATCTTTGAGACATCGTTTGACACATATCTTGGATGTTTTGGCATATGCTTGAGGAATATTTTTGGCACATGGTTTGAGGTATATCTTGGATTTTTTGGTACATGCTTGAGGCATATCTTGGCACATAGCCTTGATGCATATCATGGTGATTTTGAGCACATGATTTGGAGATGTTATTTGTGATCTTGGCATAATATTTATGTGGTTATTGGGATGGATATTTTTTTTATGATGATGATGTATCAATATTAATGACAGTTACAATTACTAGTGGAGTTTGGTTTTGATGATAATGATCAGTGATAGCTACAATGGCAGATTGAGTTTGGTTTTGATGATGATGATGTATCAATGACAACAACAATGCAGATTTAGTTTGGTTTTGATGATTATGATGTATCAATGACGACAACAATGACAGGTTGAGTCTCACACTTATATTCCAGGGAGTAAATAATGGGCAAGGAAAGGGGGTTGGATCCTCCTTCCAATTGGAGCCAGAGAATATAGGGAGTTGAAGCTTCTTTCAGGTTGGAGCCTCCCTCTAGTTGAAGCTAGAGAATTCAGGGAGTTATATCTTCCTTTAGGTTGGAGCATGTAAACAAGGGGTTTGGAGCCTCCTTCTAGTTGGAGTTGGAGAATTTAGGGATTTGTAGCTTCCTTCAGGTTAGAGCCTATAAATCAATGGGTTGGTGCCTCCTTTCAATTGGTGCTGGAGGATTTTGGAAGTTGGTTCTTCATGTGATTGTAATATTCAAGATATATATATTATAAAGTGTTCCATGGTTTTCTCCCAATTAGGTTTCCATGTAAAATTCCGGTGTACTGTGTATCTATGGTTTTATTCTTATGATATCTTGAATGCATAAGAATGTATATCATAAGAATACACAGTAAACCAAGTGTAGAGGTGAGCACATCCATAAATGTTGAAGGTTTTTGGGTGTAGAGGTGAGCACATCCATCAATATTGAAGGATTTTTGAAGAAGCTCATCTTGGAAACTCCACTCTTGGTATTGGTATGGGGTATGATCATTATCCATTGCAGATTTTTTAGCCTTATATTGAAGACCTAGAAGTGAAAAAAAAAATGAAATGTCCCCCATGGTTCGTTGATTTGTGTGCTCCTATTGATTTCTCAAATATCTCAAGGTTCCCTCATGAGCACCCAAGTATAGATTGGTGGTCAATTCCAAATTTTGGTGGACATGATGATTCAATCATACTAAACATCTTAGCTTTCATGACATTCATTTTAAGTATAGTAGGATCGTTGCTCTCATACCAAATGTTACGATCCAATTCTTTAAAAATGATAAAAATTCAATGTTTGCAAAATATCCAATTCTGAATACAATATCAGATGAGATAAGATGATCCTAAGACTAAGTCTCATTGTTATATATATATAGGACAGAAAGGGTATAATTATAATGAAAGGGTGCAATGAAGGGTTCTAGCCAACATACAAATATAATACTAGAAATGTAATAATTCAGTATCTAGGGCTTAATAAGGGGTTTTATACATATCATGGGGCTTTGTATGGGGCTTTATCTAGAACTTAATAACTAGTTGCAAAAGGGTTCTCTTGGCAAGAGGGCATTGATTATGAGGAGACATTTTCTCGTACAACAAATATCAGCACCATTAGTCTTGTTCTAACCACGACAACATAGAATGGCTGGAAGGTCCATCATATGGTTTTGAAGAGTACCTTCCTTAATGGAGATTTGGAGGAACATGTATACATGTATCAACAATAGGGTTTTCAAATTTCACGGAAGGAGCATCTATTCTGCAAACTAAAGAAGCCTCTATATGGTATGAAACAAACACCTAGGGCATGGTCCATTAAGATTGATATGTATTTGGATGAACAAGGGTTCCAACAGAGTCCTTCATATTCCAACATGTATGTCAAAAGAGTTGGTAATGATGTCATCCTTCTAGTCATATATGTAGATGATTTCATTATTACAGGTAGTGAGGCAAGTGAAATAACACTGATCAAGTTCAATATGACCAAAGCTCTTGACATGACAAATCTAGTCCTCCTAATTACTGTCTGGGTGTAGAAGTTTGGAAAAACATGTAGTGGCATTTTTTTCTTACAAACAGAATATGCCATGAGTTTGTTGTACAAGTTTAGAATGATATATTGCAAAATATCGTCTACACCTATGGAGAAATGGTTGAAAATTTCAGCCAAAACTAACTCTAAGGCAGTTAAAGAGTCAATATATAGGAAACTAGTGGGTAGCTTGATATATATTACAACCACTAGACCTGATTTGAGTTTCATTGTAAGCTTCATTTCCAGATTCATGACAGCGCCAAAGTTATTGGAAAACAATGAAGCAAGTGTTGAGATATGTGAAATAGAAACTTGTCCTTCGCATTTTGTAGAAAATAAGAAAAGACCCTAGGCTATGTGGGTATACATATTCATATCGGGAAGGTTATATTGATGACATAAAATCCACTTCTGGATATGTTTTCATCCTTGGCATAGGTGCAATTACATGGACTAACAAGAAGCAGCTTGTAGTAGCCCTTTCATCAACATAAGCAGAATATCAAGGAGCAGTGAAAGGAGCATGCGAGGTAGTTTGGCTCAGGAGGATGCTTTTAGATATGTAGATGCAACAAACGGAGCCAACACCCCTATCATGTGACAACCAAGGGGTGATGAAACTTTCCAAGAAACCAGTCTTCCACGAGCATACCAAACATGTTGAGGTAAATTGCCACTTCATCAAACAACTTGTAGAGATGGGTCTATCGAGCTGTAGTATTATCCTACAAATGATCAAACTACCAAGCCACATAATAATAATAATAATAATAATCTATTTTTAAGGTCGCGGCCAAGCCACACCAAATTGATGTCTGAGACCCCCTTGTTTGTGGGACAAGGGACCCCCCTCCGTCCAGCTATTTGATTGGTAAAATCTACAGAGGTATACATACCCTACCCTCTCTCGATTTGAATATAATTTTGATTAATATTAAATTAATCTAATAAAATTCTTCAACCATTATTAACTAAGAATTGATTTTTTAATTAAAAAAGATTATTATAAAACTTGTGAATTGAACCAAAATTGATTTTTTAATTAACCAAGATTATTATAAAGATTATTTAAATACTTTTGATTAAAAATGAAAAGCAACACCAAGTTAATTAATAAGTAGAAGTGCAAATTTTTATAATGTAAATGAAACAAAAGACAATGATCAATTGAACCAAAATTGTTAAATATAAATACAAAAAACCTTTCGTCCACATTATAATTTTGATTGATATTAAATTAATCTAATAAAATTCTTCAACCATTATTAATTAAGAATTGATTTTTTAATTAAAAAAATGTATTATAAAACTTGTGAATTGAAGTTTTATGGAATAACTAATTGACTAATCCATTAGTATAGTCCATGTGGAGCAAGGGCTAACAAAAGACCCCGCACAAAAACCTTTATAATTTATAATAATAATCATTTAGAATGTGGGCCATATCTTCTAATAAATGATAAAGGTAAAAAAACTAAGTGAGAGTGATGAGGTCCACCTCCACAAACATAAAGCAACCTCAAAATTGATGACAATTTGAAGGTAATTCGAAGGGCGGCTTCTCAAAGGAGATACAGTGGGAATCTTTTTCCGAATTTCTAAGAGCTGAGATTAACAATTAAGTTGGTTTGTAGGTGTAACGGGGAATCTTTTACGAATTGCTAGACTTGATATCCATTATAAGGTGTGGCAACGTTCTTCATTCGAAGGCAGGCAGTCGAGGGACAAAGGGTGGAAGCCCGAGAGGAGAGGAGTTTGAGATTGTAATTCTGCGGGGCCAGCCTGTAAAAGTAATATGGCTGCCGGTCATTGCTCCCGAGTCATTAGGGCCAAGAATTAAGTGTGAAAATTTCTCCGCTGAGACATCGTCAGTCTTCAGGGCAGACGAAAGATCAGGGTATATACAAAATTATATTATTATTTATTTTCACCCGTTTCTATTGTTTATCACCGACTCCATTTGATTTTTCAGGTGGGTGCAGATAGAAAAACGCTTCGCAGGAATAACAGATATTGATTTTAAGAATTACCGGCACAGCTGCCTGAAGAAATTGCTAGTCGCAGCCACCTAGGAAGTATGTGGAGCTGCAAATTCACCTTCTCCTACCATGATTCTTCATCCGATTTCCATCGATGGCCGCGACATCGGTCCAGCTCTTGATATTGATTTGTTTAGGACCGATTAACTCTGGCACATGACGCTCTTAAGAGCCAATTCTAACTCCTAATAGGGCACAGGACATACGCCGCTGGGAAATCGATACAAAGCATAACAGCAGAAGCTACAAAGTGGATTAAATTTCCCCCAAATTGTGATCAATCTACAAATAGGGCGGCGTTTTTGTTTTAAATTTTGCTAAGAGGTCTTACAACTGTTTCCCCCTTCCAAACCGTCGAACCCTCGTCATTCGATCGATCACCAGTTCGAATCCTGTCCGCAGTCCAACCTTTTGCAGAAAGACCATCCAAGAAATTAATTGGCGTCGCCATCGCAGAAGGTGCAGGCTGGGTGAAGACAGGAATGA
>ML791968.1:436845-460245 GCA_009831015.1 Picea engelmannii | reverse complement strand
ATGTTATTTACATTTACAATATATCATTGTATTGTGTTTTGCATGAATTTGGTAAATCACTTTGATGAGATTTCATTCCACCTTAGAACAAGTTCCTCTAGGGTCAATATTCCAATAAGAGAGATACTACACATATACTCAATTTGTTTTCCACCTATAAAATTTGATGTTATTGATATGTGAATCACAGGTGCAAGCAAAATGTAAAGGCCTACCACTTGCTCTAGAGGTGATTGGAAGCTCTTTGCATGGTAAGCCTCGACCAGTGTGGGAGAGTGCCAAGAACAAGATTTTAAATGGAGAATCAATATCAGATTATCACAAAGAAGGGCTTCTTAAATGCTTGCAGACCAGCATTGATGTCTTGGATGAGGAAGCACTAGAGTGCTTCTTAGACTTGGGGTTATTTCCAGAGGATAGAAAAATATCTATCACTATATTATTGGACATTTGGGTGTATGTGCGAAAGATGGATTGGAATGATGCTTTTGTCATTTTGTTAGAGCTTGCAAGTAGAAATCTACTGAATTTAACAAGCAATCTCAGGTAAGTGCCTTCTCTCATGTTTTTTATGCTCAACCTCTTTTTATCTTAGATTCCTATATCTTATATATTGTATTTTTATTGTAATTTGACCTAGTAGGAGTCAAGCTATCAAATATGGAGGTACCAATGAGCTGTACTTTTCTCAACATGATGTAATGCGAGACTTGGCTCTATATTTGTCATCTCAAGACAATATAGTTCATAGGAAGAGGTTGCTTATGCCTAAAAGGGAGCAAAATTTTCAAGGAAAATGGGAGTTTCTCGAAGATCAAGCATTTCATGCTCAAATAGTTTCGATAAACACAGGTGGGTGATTTTATTAGCTTTCTTGAAGTGTACACACTTATTTCTTTCAAAACATTGGAGTCAAAAGCATTGCATTTGGGCATTGTTGCTTCTTTCCTTTTTGTCGTTATGTTTCATGCTAGCCAGCAAGTTCCAATAAGATATAGGTCATGGATGAGGGTAAGAAACCAAAGAGCTTAGCCAAGAAATCATATGGGGATGTTTTTACCAAATGGTTGTTTTATAAGTATTTCCTCTTAATTTACTCAATCCAAACACCAAATTATTTTAAAAAAATTGTTAATCATTCCACTTTTAATATGTAATTTTATGTTTTTCCAAATCAATAAAGGTATTGGCTAGGGGCCTTAAAGGACATCACCACATGTGTTGCTAAAATGAAATTGGTGGCAATCCTTTAATGCCCCTCACCAAAGCTAGTGTCAACAACACTTTTGGTGAGGAGGATTAAAGGACTCTCACCAACTTATGAACTAGTTAATACTGCGCCCAATATGAAGTTTCATATCTACCTTTATTTCAAAAATAACACATTCTAATTGTGCTACATATAAGTTCTAAACAAACAACTTCAAGAGAAAAATATTAAATTTTGTTAAACATTTCCCATATTCACCATTTTAATTCACACATGATATTAAGTTTTTGTTAATATTTTTGGTTCATGTCATGGGTAAATTTTATTCTATATATACCCATTAGATTATCACTATGTGATTTATATGAACTGATGAGCAACCCATTTCTAGATGTTGGCCCTGTATATCATAGGTATTATAAAAAGTATGTAATGATTTCATAGTGTGCCTTATAACCTAAAATGTTCTAAATAAACTTTGTGTTTTTTGTTTATATGTGTGTAGATGCCATGGAAGAGAAACAATGGTGTGGGATGCATTTTGATGATGCAGAGGCTCTTGTTTTAATCTTTTCTACAAACAATTACTTTCTCCCATTGTTTTTGAGTTCTATGAGAAAACTGAAGGTCCTTATAATATTCAATTATGGGTCCAAAAGGGCGATAGTGAATGGTCTACCAACCATATCTTCACTCACACAACTTAAGACTATTCATTTGGAGAGGTTGATTGTGCACCCACATCAAGAGCACAATAAAGTCTTACAAAATTTAGAGAAGCTATCTTTGAGCTTATGTGAAGGGATTGGAAATATGTCAAGGTTCACCAACATCGAGTCGAGCCTAAAGCTTCATGGAATGCTAGATTTAAACTTAGATTATTGTTATGATTTAGAGGAGTTGCCCCCAGGAATATGTGACATGACTTCAGTTAAAAAGTGGTCTATTACTAATTGTCACCTTCTTCAAAAGTTACCAAATGACTTGGGGAATCTCATCTCATTAAAATTATTAAGATTATCTGCATGCCTATGTTTGAAAGAGCTTCCAACATCTATTGGAAAACTTGGGAAGTTGGAATATCTAGACATTTCACTGCGTCAGAACTTAAAAGAACTTCCTGATGAAATGGGGCAACTAAGGAAACTTCAAGAGATTGACATGAGAGAGTGTTCTCAGATAAAGAAGCTTCCTAAATCAATTGGAGGAATGATATCTCTAAAACATGTTATATGTGATGAGAATATCGGGAAAAAATGGATACATGTCAAGCACTCTACCATCATGGATCTTAGAGTTGATGTGGTAGAAGCACAATTTAGCTTGGATTGGTTGGATGGTTGACATCCTACCTAAATTGTAATCTCTCATGACCAAAATATAAATAAATAATAAATAAAGATTGTTTTTTTCCTATTATTTATTAATAATAATATTTAGTGAAATATTTCATTTTTATGATATCAAGTGTTCTTTTTTATATTTGTACGGTTATATCACTCTGCGGTTTTTAAATTATATCTTTGTGGTTTTGAATGAAATAATACTTCTCTGCGGTTTTGAATGTGAATAATACTTCTCTGCAGTTTTGAATGAGAATAATACTTCTCTGCGGTTTTGAAATTATATCGGCTTCTTCAACTGGTTGAGCAATTGGACATGTGAAATGAGGTGAATAATTGTTACATTTTTTTTCTCTTCTTTTCAATATGAGCACTCCACCACCTATTCCAAAAAGTCATCCTAATAGGGGGAGGCCCCCCAAAATCACCCTAGAGATCCTTTACAATTATATGGAATCAATAGAAAAAAGGAGAGAAGAGAGAGATGCCAAAATCCAAATAGATCTAGAATCATTAGAAAAAAAGGAGTGAAGAAAGAGATGTAAAACTCCAAATAGAGCTAGAGGCAATGATTGATAAAAAAAATTAAATATACCATTCAAACTCAAATAGAGGATAGATTCTTAGAGTTCAAGAGTGAATTGTAGACAATGAAGTATAGGATTCAAGATATGGAAAAACATAAAAAAATCAACCCAAGAAGGAGGGGTTGAACAAAATCATAACTTGAGAGATAGGATTAAAGAGCTAGAAGAAAAACTAACTAACAATTTGACCCTCAATAATATGGAAAACAAACTGGATATCAAACCCATCAAAGAGGAAATGAATAAGCTAATTGAATTGGACCATGAGCATAACAAAAGAGCCCTGAACCTAATAATTTTTGGTATAAAAGAACAACAAGAGGAGGATACGCTAGCAATAGTAAAATAGGAATTAATTAATAAATCACAAATTGAGACAACTTACCTCATAGAAGCAAAGAGGCTAGGAAAAATAATTGATCATAAAGATAGGTTGATCTGTGTCAAAGTAATTTGTAATGACCATAAATATAGCATACTTAGTAAATCTCTGAGTTTAGAAGGGTCGGGAATATTTATAAATGAAGACCTCATTCCCAAAGACCAAGCTGAATTAAGGAAGGAAGTTCAAAAGGTAAAAGAAGCCATGAAAGAAGGAAAATAGGCAATAATTAGAAATCGAAAAGCTATTGTTAGGGATAAAGACCAGAAGGATAATGATAAATAAGAATTTGGGACACTCGAGATCCTTTTTTGAAATTGTCGTGGCTTTCCATGGTGCAAAGGTCCTATGATAAGTTGGATCCCGAGTGATATTGATATTATTTGCCTAGTTGAAACTTGGGAGCATGAGGAGTCTAAGGTCCCTAACATAGAAGTATTTGTCTTGTGGTCAACATGGAACAAAAAATCTCACCATAGAGTAATAGGAGGGATAACTTGTTATATTAGAAAGAGAATTTCTCCTCACATTCAACTTCATAATATTGACCCTCGCAATTAGTACATTTGGATAGAAATTTCAGACACCAATGTTAAGAATATGTATATAGCAATTTTCTATTTTGCACCTATTAATTCTGCTTTTTGTAAGAAAAACAATCTAGATAACCATTTTCCCTATAATAATTTAGAACAAGATATTTATAGTTTGAAAAATGAAGGTAATATCCTCCTGCTAGGAGACTTTAATGCTAGGACTGCAACTAAACAAGCTACTCTTTTAAGTACTGATTCCAACCATAATCCTTTATGGCTAGATGATCACCTTTTTTTATCTAATAGCTACAAAAGAAGATCTGAAGACCTAATTGAGAATTTGTTTGGTACTCAGTTGGTCAAGCTCTGCAACTCTCAAGACCTAATAACTTGAAATGGAGTAATGAAGTGGTCAAACTCCAATGAGATGAATTTTATTCATGGGCTAGGTACTAGTGTTGTAGATTATGTGATATATGATATCCCTGTTTCCAACCAAATAACAACTTTTGACCTTTTAAATGACCATGAGCATGACTCTGATCATAAACCTTTAACCCTAACTCTAAAATTTTCCATGCATAGGAATGCCATTGAAGAGAATTATGATAATCAAAGGAATTTTCTCTTTGACAAAAGTAAAGTTGACATTTTGTTAAAGGATTTAAATAGTAAATTAAATATCCTAACTTATAAGGAAAACATTGAAGAACTCTATTATAATTTTGCAACTACCATTTCGACTTCTATTAACAAGTTCTCTTTCAAGGTGTCCTATAAAAAGAATAATATAACGACCAAACCCTGGTATGATAAAGAATGTAAAATTGCTAGGAAATCCATTAGGGATGCTTCTAATGAGTCCTTAAAAATCAATAATATCAATACGTACAAATCCCTAATTAAAAGGTAAAAAAGGTACTATATCAATAAAAGGCAAGAGCAACTTTCACAATTATATAAGTTGGATCCTAAGAAGTTATGGAGCCAAATTATAAACCGCAATACTAAAGAAAATAATAGGATTCCCTTAAGGGACTCAAATTCCTACCTTAAAAGTATTTACGAGTTCCCTAATGCCATGGATGCCATTCTTATTGTCCCTACAAAGGAAGAAGTTTTTTCTTTAGATGACATAAAGTTCGGGGTTAAGCAGCTTGCAAATGGGAAAGCTAAGGACATCGAAGGATACCAAGTTGAAATTTTTAAAATCAGAGGGCCAATCCTTATCCCTCAGATACACAAGCTCTTCAATTTAGCAAGGACTCCATAAACCTTGGATGTAAAGCCTCATTGTTTCTATTTTTAAAAATGGGGATAGAAACCGATGCATATAATATCTATAGAGAAAAAACAACCTTGGTGGTAATGAAGGGATTGTACAGATAATTGCACAACTGAGGAGACCTGTGAGCAAAGAATGCAGAACAAAAACCCATGTCATCATCGCTCACTCAATCAAATGAATTTAGTGATCACTACCCATCGACCTCCTTCTGTCTTACGAGAAAATAACCACCAAAAAACCTAAGCCCTCCTCACTCCCTTGCTTTCTCGATCGAATGAATTCATTGATCACTACCCATCACCCTCCTCCAGTACTTTGTCTTCATTGTTGGTGGTGATTTTATGGTCAACGCCAACGTGAAGGAGAGTTAACCACGCCACATGTCAATAGCATAGATGTCTACTCAACTCAGGGGTAACTTAGACAAACATACAGTCCATGGACCTTCCCCGTTTTGATTTTTGGAGGGCGTTGTCTAAACATTCTATATTTTGGTTTTATTTTGGTCGTAATTCGATGACATAAATATGGATGAAATCACAATTTTGTATTGTTTAAATTTCATTTCTAAATCCATAAGTGGATTCAATGTGCTAAAAAACCCTTGGGTCGCCTGGATTATATAGTTTTAACCACTCAAATATGTAGATCCAACAATTTCTCATTGGACTTCGAGCAAAATTAAACAGAAAATATACCTGGAAAAGAGCCAAAACATAGAACGTTTAGACTAAGACTTTTTGGATAACCTACACCCGCCTTTTCTCCAAGTCAACCACATTCTCTCGTGGCAACACTACATCATGCTCTCTCGATCCTCACTTCATCTTCCATGTGGCATTCCTCCAACCTCCACTCCAATTGCTTTTCTATTTCTTTCCCTTTTCTATTTTTACCTCCGAGATAAATTAAGAACTTTGAGTGGATCCACATTCCATCGTGACACTCTAATCTCCTAGTAGAGTGTGGCTCAAGGTTATTACTAGAAGTAATTGACATCCCGTGATGTTTTCTATTTTATTAGCATAACTCTTGAATGAATGTGAATGCTAAAGAAGGTTTTCATATAAAGATATTACAATTACAATTATTTTATTTGATAATTGGTCCACTATATTGATGATGACCTCCTACCATCAATCTCGAATTGGTGATAAATCTGGACGTTTTGAAAAGAGAGGGAGTAAATTTTCATAGTCTCTAGACTCAAGGATACAAAACATATATAATTTTTTAGAAATTGTAATTAATATGGATATATGAAGAAAAATCCTTTAAGATTAAGGGAATGTGCAATAGTAGTGAGGAAAGAAAGTTCCCTTGTGATTTAATAAACATTCTTTTCCCAAAACTTGGTCGTCCAAGCCATTGGTTTTGGAAACCATTTTTTGTCTGTCACTCTTGCCAATTTTTTTCTCTATCGTCCTTTCAAACCTATAATCTTGTATTGTCTTTGGTTGTTTGACATATGTCGTGAACTTTAGTCATCAGTGACCTTAAACAAATATGTTGTTCCCTCATTTAGCGAGAAGGCCATTGTCATCTTCAACCTAGGTAGAGTGAAATAGTTTTTTCTATTGTTGGGCTTGCTTAGACTTACAAATCTCAGGGCATTCAATGAGTCATTATGTATTTCTTATTCCACTACTTGAAGAAAATATTCTCGCCAGGGAATGTCACTTCCAATGACATCTATGTCATTTATGTCATTCTCTACTACAAAACAAGCCACCTAGGTAGAATTCTCTACAACCTCCACCTGCACCCCAAGATCCACAAGACGTTGCTAGCAATGAGAGAGTTCTTGTAGATGATTGATCACTCTCTTCAAAGTATGCCTCTTCACTACCCATCTCACAGCCAACAATAAATTGGATTTATGGGCAATAGTGACTCGACTACGACATGCAGGTCCATGTCTCCTCCTACCACCAATACTATTCAATACCTCTAGTTTTAACAACAATTTTTCATTTACTTGTATGTGTTCATATAAAATGGATGTAGGTGAAATAACCTGCATCTACCACTTCTTATCCCACAAATTATTAGAACTAGGTGCATCACACCCCACTTATGACTTATTAGTGTGTTGTATGGATTTTTCACTTCATACTATCCATGCACATATCCCCTCGAATCTCACTATATGGAGTTGGAATGATACATGATCCACCCCCAATCCACTTTAGGATGACATGGAGAAACTCCATATATAATTTTAAAGATTCGCATGTGTTAAAGTTATCCATTGAGTGTCCCTTCCATGATCTAAATGTTTAATGGTACATGGTATTAAGATTTCTTAGAAAATACTTTGGTCCATCCTATGTTTCCACCCAACATGAAATTATTCCCTCATCCTACATGCGTTAGGTTGTTATATTTTGTGCGGTGAAAGAAAATCATCTAACTATCTAGTCGAAGTGGATCGATTGGGTGATAATTCAACCAATGAGTCAAGTCGATCTCGAAGTGTTCGACCAAGAAGTTGAAATCAAAGTAATTGAAAACAAGTTGAAAGTTCAACCAATAGGAGGTCAAGTGGCAACTGATTGAAGACCAATTGGGTAGTCAACTAGTAACTGATTGAATTCGACTGTAACAAAATCATGAGATTCATAGGATTGAAGTGAATTATCTGTATGGATCTGTAACCATTTTTGGGGGCCATAATTTAGGGTTTCTCCTGTTGTAAATCCTATAAATAAAGAACCATGTAATACTATAATAGTTGATCTTTAGAAGAATCGTGAAGGTCATGTAGATGCAATCTAGATTGGATGTAAGTTTGTTCTTTTGTAAAGCAAGAGAGTATGATGGTGAATGTGTCTTAGGTGTAGAACAAGGTTAGTCGTGTAACTCTTTATTCATTGATTAAATACAACAACAAGAGAGAAAGAAACACAAGGAATGTTGGTTTTCTCATTTGGATTTTCAAGGTAAAATCTTTGAGTACTATGCGTTTATGATTTATTTCATGTTTATATATGTCATTTGTTTCCCGGTGTTATGAAAACAGGATCACAGAGCAATAAAATAAAATAAATGCGGAAATAAAACATAGAAGATACACAATACAATAGAGACACATATATACATGGTTCACCAATGTGGGCTACATCCACCAGATAAATTGTCATATCCTTCATTTATTAGTATCCAACAAATGAAGGGATACAACCAACAACACACCCGTTGTAACTTCCTCTTCTTTCTCTCACAATATCCTCACACATAATACAATATTCACAATAATACATAGCCACAATACATTTCCCTTATAAAAGAGGGTTTCTTTCTAGGGATAAAAACCCTAACATAACTTCTATCATCAGATCTGTGAATTTATAATGAATAGTCTGGATTTACCATGAAATTACAATATACATTTACAAGACAATTTTTCCTTCGGGGGCCCGCTTTCCCTCGGACCCTGCAGAGGGGGTAACCCCCCTATGCACTCCCCCACATGGAGGAGTGTAAATTCTTCTGAGGTGTAAAGTATTCATGGGGTATAAACACAGTTGGAAACAAAGACCTCTGAACTAGGAAGATAATCAGGCTCCACGACCAACAATCTCCCACTTGGAGACTAATCTCAAGAACTCCACTATTATTGTATATGTTGGACTATGATCCTTCTTGGACCTGGTGAATTTCTCATATTCACCTTCATTCTTGGAGACCAACTGAAACTGAGAAAGAACTCATTTTCTCCCTGGTTACTCCCTTAGTTAATATGTCTGGAGGATTCTAGATAGTGTGTATATTTTCCAACTTCAAATGTCCATCTTCCAAGATGGATCCTATGAAATGGTACATGATCTGTATATTCTTAGTCCTTGAATGGAAGCATGATTTCTTCGCAACATGAATGATACTCTCACTATCAAATCACAACCTGCTATTCTCCTTCTTATTTTGCAATTCCTACATAAACCTATGTAACCAAATCATCTCTTTATTAGCCTTTGTAGTAGCAACATACTCTGCCTCTGTTGTTGAAAGTGAAAAAATAATTTGGATTTTCGAAATCCAACTTACTATTGTTCCACCTATAGTAAAAACATACCCTGTGGTGCTCCTACTATCTTTATCACCTGCCATATCTAAATCAACATATCCCTATATAACAATGTATGAACCTCCAAAATATAATGCATGAGTAGCAATACCTCTCAAATACCTAAGAATCCACTTTATTGCCTCCCAATGTTCTTTACTTGGATTGTTCATATACCTGCTCACAACTCCCACTGCATGTGCAATATTTGGTCTTGTGCAAACCATCACATAAATCAAGCTGCCAATTGCTGATGAATAAGGGACCTTGGACATGTATTCTATATCCTACTATGTTTTGGGACACATTTACTCAGTTAATTTGAAATGTTTGGACAAAGGTGTACTAATTGGTTTTTCATTATGTATTGTAAACCTCTCCAACACATTCTCTATGTACTCACCCTGAGACAATGTCAATTTGCAATTTTTCCTGTCTCTTGTTATTCTCATACCAAGGATTTTCTTTGTGGCACCCAAATCCTTCATCTCAAATGAATTAGCTAATTTCTTCTTGAGCACATTTATATCATGCATATTAGACCCTCCAACAAGCATGTCATCTACATACAATAGCAATATCATATAGCTTCCATTTTCTAGCCTTTTAAAATAAACATAGTGATCAGAATGACATCTACTATAACCTCGTTCTATCATAAACCTGTCAAACTTAAAATATTACTTCCTTAGAGATTTCTTTAGGCCATCCAAGCTCTTGTTTAACCTGCATACTAAATTCTCCTTCCCTTTGACCTCATACCCCTGTGGTTGTTTCATATAAATCTCTTCCTCCAAATCCCCATGGAGAAAAGTTGTTTTTACATCTAACTATTCAAGATGCAAATATTCTACTGCCACAAGACTTAAAATAGTCCTAATTGAAGTCATTTTAACAACAGGAGAAAATATTTTGTCCAAATCTATACCTTTCTTTTGTGCAAACCCTTTTACAACAAGTCGAGCCTTGTACCACATTTTACCTCCATCTTCTTCCTTCAAATTGTAAACCCATTTGTTCTGTAATGTTTTTTTTCTCTGTAGGCAACTAAACCAAATCCCATGTCTGGTTATTTTCCAAGGAATCCATTTCCTCTTTCATACCTTTCTCCCACTTATTTTTAGTTTCTACCTGCATTGCCTCTTCATAACATTTTGGTTCACCAAAATCAGTCAACAATAAATAATACAATGAATGAGAGTATCGTTCAAGGGGTCTACTTAACCTGGTAGATATTCTAACAACACCTGTAGGTTTTTGAGGTACCTGTTGCTCATGTTGTTGTACATTTTGATTTTCTGGTACCTTTGGAATTTATTTTTCAGTGACCTCATCAAGCACTGTGTATTCTGGTTTTTCTTTTTCCTATTTCTTTCCCTGCAGCTGATCTTTGTACATGACCTTCTCATTGAGTATGACATCTCTACTCCTAATGATTTTGTGATTTTCATAATCCCATCATCGATAACAAAATTCATTAAAACTATATCCAATAAAGTTACACTTTTTGGATTTTGCCTCAAACTTTGTTCTATTTTCTTTATCAATATGGACAAATGCTTCACAACTGAAAGTCTTCAAAAAAGAATAGTTCACCTTTTTACCTGTCCATGTCTCCTATGGAATTCTACCATCCAAAGAGATTGAAGGTCCTCTGTTTATTAAGTAAACAACATTATCTACAACATATACCTAGAACTGTAAGGGAAAACCAACATGCAATCTCATACTCCTTGCACGCTCCATTATTTTCCTGTTCATCCTTTCTGACACACCATTTTCTTGTGGTGTTCCTGGAACGGTCTTCTCTCTACGAATCTCATGGTATGAACAATAATCATAAAAATCCTTGCTGCAATATTCACCTCCATTATCTTATCTGAGCCACTTCAACCTTTTTCCTGTCTCATTCTCAACCAAAGATTTTCATTTCTTAAAAGTATAAAAAACGTCAATTTTTTGTCGAATGCAAGAAACCCAAGTTTTTCTAGTTGCATCATCAATAAAAGTAACATAATAACGAGAGCCACCAAGAGATGATACCCAATCTGGTCCCCATACATATGTATGCACAAGATCTAACCTTTCACTCTTCTTTTATTTTTCAACTCTGAGAAATATGACTCTCTTATGTTTTCCATAAACACAATGCTCACATAAATCCAAATTAATTTGTTTAAGATCTAGCAAAAATATTATTTTGTGAAGTATCTGCATCCCCTTCTCACTGATGTGTCCAAGCCTATGATGCCACAGTGTTGTATCCACTCATGTAGAATCTAAAAATATGGAAGAGACAGTATTACCAGTACATAAATACAATCTGCCTACCTTCTCTCCTTTTTCTATCACCAATGATCCTTGAGACAAACAATTGGATTGAATTAGAAACCAATCATCCAGTTGATTGAGACAAACACCCAAATAGGTTCTCAAACTCATGGTTGTAATGCAACGAAAAAGTAGTTTATGTGTTAATTTTTCCATAAGTGAGCAAGTGTGGCATAAAATAGCACCATATATTGTGAGTTTTTTGTTTTTGGCATCGGATTTCTACTTGCAAGCAAAGCATCAAATAAAGTTACTATCCAAAAAATGTGATGGGTGCCTCGAAAACCTAGAGGGGAAATCAATTCGAAGTACCCAATGAATGGATGTGAAAATAATGATTTTTCAGATGTCTTGTTCCCAAAAAATGATCGATTAAATCCTACAGGAGTAAATATGCCAGTGTTTAAAACTTAGTGAAGAAAGGCATGTTCCGAGAATATTTAATTATAGATTCGTTTCCTTTCATTAGCCAAAATTTTCCTCTATGGGGCCAATCATCAAAACAACATTTAAGTGGGCACTCTTTTAGCCTGTTCCAATGCTATAATTCTTATTTTCCTACCCTAATTTTGGATCAACTTCCTTATATTTGTTGAATAGATTGACTATATTATTTATGTAGTCTATATGTTGGGTACTTTCCAGTTATGTTTCCTCTTGTTGGTTGTTGTTCAGGTTGCTCTGAGGTTATATTTTATTTTGATCTTACTTGTGAAGCATGGTTATGATTAATGTTGCAATGATAAAACAAAAGGGCAGAAAGGGTACTATTGATGATTTTTTTGTAAGGAAGGATTCTATGGTTCTCAAACGTTGGTAAGGAAGGATTATAGGGTTCTCAAATGATCTCGAGAAGAGAACTTGACCCCAATTAAGAGCCAATGTTACCCATTGTGTCGTTGGGCACACAAATATTTCCATAGTGATGATGAAATTGTGTAATGGTTATCCTATTCCTCATCGATTGTGACAAAAATGAGATTGCTACCCTAAACCTCTTTGATACAGTTTTGTTTGTTTTTTGTTTTTTTTAAAACACCTATAGGTCATCGGTCTTTCGACATCCCTAGCATCGCTAATATAGCATATGCATTGAAATACCGACTTTACCTTCCATCGGTCTCTGACGTTCCTAGCATTGTTTTCATGGCGTCAACGTCGCAAATGAAATGTCTTTGATATAACATATACGTTGGAAACAAGACATTAGCTTCCATCAATCATATGATGTGCCTAGCGTCGTTATCATGGCGTGAACGTCACAGATGAAATTTCATCTATATAGTGTATACGTCGGAAGACCGATGCTACCTTCCTTTGATCGTCTGACGTGCCTAGTGTTGTTTTCATGACATCAACGTCACAGATCAAACATTGTTGATATAGTGTATATGTCGAAAGACTGACGTTACCTTCCTTGGTTCGTCCAACGTGCTTAGAATCATTGTCATGGTGTCAATGTCGTAGGTGAGATTTCGTTGAAATCGCATACACGTTGGAAGACCAACGGTCTGTGATGTCACGGGTGAGACGTTCCGGTGTCGTGTAGCGATGTCCATAGTGGGCTTGGACAGTGAAGTTCAAGACAACACGTGTCCGCATGAAATGTCACAACAAAGACAATATTTTTTTCATCGAAAAACCAACATCATGTGAAACAATGTTTGAAGGGGTTCGATGTTTGTCAATCTCCCGACAATATAAAGTGGAAATTTCTATGAACACGTCATCGAAATTTGACCCAAATGTACTAGTGGGGGGTGAATCAGTATTGGGCACTTTCTACCATTTTTAATCACAACTTGTAAACATTACATTATCAACAATTTATCACTTGTGCATTCAAGATATCAGAAGAATATAACCATAGATACACAGTACACCAGAATTTTACGTGGAAACCCAATTGGGAGAAAACCATGGAACACTTTATAATATATAAATCCTGAATATTACAATCACATGAAGAAACAACCTCCAAAACTCTCCAGCACCAATTGAAAGGAGGCACCAACCCCCTGATTTATAGGATCTAACCTGAAGGAAGCTACAACTCCCTAAATTATCCAGCTCCAACTGGAAGGAGGCTCCAATCCTCTTGTTTATAGGCTCCAACCTGAAGGAAGATACAATTCCATGAATTCTCCAACTCCAACTGGAAAGAGGATCCAACCCCCTGATTTACAGTCTCCAACCTGAAGGAAGCTATGACTCCATATATTCTACGGCTCCAATAGGAAGGAGGCTCCAACCCCCTTTCCTTTCCCCTTCTTTATTCCTTGGAATATAAGTGTGAGACTCAACCTATCATTGTTGTTGTCATTGATACATCATCATCATCAAAACAAAACTCAATCTGTCGTTGTAATTGTCACTGATCATCATCCTCAAAACCAAACTCCATTGGTAACTGTAACTATCATTAATATTGATACATCATCATCATCAAAACCATATCCATCCCAATAACCACATAAATCTTATGACAATATCACCAAGAAAATCTCCAAATCATGTGCTCAAAATCACCATGATATGCATCAAGGCTATGTGCCAAGATATGCCTCAAGCATGCACCAAAAACTCCAATATATACCTCAAACCATGTGCCAACGAAATGCCTCAAGCATATGCCAAAACATCCAAGATATGCCTCAAACAATGTGACAAATATATACTTCAAGTATATACCAAACATCCAAGATATGCCTCAAACAATGTGCAAAGCATGTGCCAAAATATGTCTCAAGCATGTAACAAAATCTCTAAGATGTGCAAAAAAACATAAGCCATGATCTCCAAGATGTCCCTCAAATCATATGCCAAAAATCACCAAGCTATGCCTCTATCCATGTGCCAAATACCTCCAAGATATGCCTCAAATCATATATTAAGACTCTCCAAGATATAACCATCAAAGAATACATAAAGACATACCTCTACTCATGTAACAACATGATGCATACGATCTCAAACCATGAGACCTTCCTTGTCTTCATAAAAAAGAAGATAGCTCTTTCTTAAACCTTTCCTTCAGCCTCGCTGGACAAAACTAGGAAACTCGCATGACAAGTCCTGTGCATCCTGTAGGGTCCTCGCTAGACACATTATACGTTACCCACAAGGGTCTTCTCAAATAGGGTTTTTTTATAAATCCTTCTCCTATATGTGGCTTCAAGAATTCTCCTTCTCGAAGCTCCGCTACTTTAGTTTTGCTAAGAGATCACACACTTTCTTACTTTCTTAGTTGCTTCCTTGGTTGATCAAATGAGAGGCTTCTTGATGTGTATTTATACTATTCCAAGTAACTCCTTTACTTAATTTTAGGGTCTACCTGTAACTTCATTTTTGCAACAACTTTTCTTCTTTTCCTGATTTTGGGGTCGACTTATAAATTCTTGTTGTAACCATTTAGGGGCTTCTTAACCATACTCTAGGGATTCATCTTTAAGAGGGAATAATTTGTCAATTGTGAGGAACCACATTGATCCAGGTGGATATTGGTGGCCACCCATTTTCTCCAACTGGCCCAAAACATGTTTCTGGCAATTTTGGTAATTTACTATTTTTAGCAGTTTTTAACTTTCGGGGCCATTTTGAGGCCCTAAACGATGGTTTTTGAGAAAACGGGGAGCAACATGGATCGTAGATCATGTTGCTCACCCAAAATTTGTAGTTCTCGGATAGATCTTTCCAACGAGCTATCATACGCCTAAAACGGAGATCGTATGCAAAGGTTACGACCCCGGGAAGTTGATGCACCAACTTACCCAAACGGGGCCCACATGACTTTTGGCGCTTCATCTCCCAGGGTTAGGTTTTTGGATGTCTAGGGTTTTTGGCATTCCTGCTTATTGTAAAAATGCCTTCAGAGCCTCATTGTAGTCATATTCTCACGGATGCGAGTAGCCGTCACATCTCTTCTCAGAGATAAGCTGCCACCATTCTAGCGAGTCTTTCACTCTATATTTTTACAGTCTCTGTACATTTCTCTGATTAATAGAAATCATGTATTATTGTATATCTATGTTTATGGTTCCATCTCTGATACATTTTTGTTATATTATTGAATATCTGCAATATCTCTGTGCATTTCTTTATTATATCTCCGCTCTCATTTCGTGCCGAAAATAATCTGGATCACAGATGGAATTCCACCTACCATTGGAAATGGCATGAATTCGACTATCCATCTATGAGGGGTTTTCATGCATTTGCAATGTCCTTCATGTTCGTTTTCTTCAAACAACTTTAAACAAATTCAAACAACATTGGGATTCATGACAACACCTCCAAGGGTTCTTAACCACTAATCCACTTAACCATATTTCCATCCATATTTCCATTGCTTCTTACATAATTCTTCAAAGCATCTTCCTGTGAGGGCCATGCTTAAATCTACACCATAAGGGGACCACTTTAGAGATTCCTTCAAATAAACCCATCACTTCTAGGGGCTTCTAAACTTTTTCTAAGGTTGACATCAATAATAATTAAATCACTTCTAGGGGATTCTAGACTTCTTCTAGGTTGACATCAATGACAACCAATTTTCCAACACTTTATCCATTACTCTATGTACCCATGAATCTACTTTTATCCAAACATTGTTGATTGGGATCATGTGGATTTCCCTATGCAACAATTACAAGATCACCTTGAGCAACCAATACAAATTCTCAATTGGCATCACAACCTTGATGTAAGAAGGGACTTTTCTCACCATGTGGTGGATAGGATCCATAACATAGTTATCAAATTAATGAGAACTGTGGCCTCAAAACAAGAACGTTGACCCAAAAAACCCATATTTTTGCAAAAACAACATGAAATCAACCCCCAAATCGAAAAGTGGTGTTAGCAGTCGCACCACTTTTCCAAACGGGGTCAACATTACAAAAATTTTCAAAAATGACCTTCAAAAATCATAGAGCAGCTCAGAAAAGCCTTAAAATTATCACCTAAAAAAATGATGTTGCCTAAAGAAAAATATTTTTCTAAATGTTAAAATTATAGCTAATTATGACCTAATTGAAACTATGGACTTGACAAAAAATCCCGATGAAAAAAAAAAACCCTAAATTGATTGAACCTTCTTTGATGTTTGGAGGTATAAGATCTTCTAGGAGATACGTCTTCTACATTCATTCTTCTCTAAATCGTGTTGACCACGATCCCTTCCTTTCAGAATGTCTGCATAATTCTTATGCTTCTACTCATTCTTCCTTTTTGACAACTTGGAACACTTCTCTTCAACTTTATTTATTGATGGTGTGGAGCTTCATCTCTCTTCAACGCTCTTTCTAGGAGTGGAATTTGCATATTATTTTCTTGAGTTCTCACCAATGTATCCAAGACATGCTTTATTGAATGATGGCATTTGATAGCTGAGAATATATTCTATAACTTGAGAGCTCTTCAATTTTTTGAGCTTTTCAACTTCAACCCTCAATGGCTTGACTTCTTCTTCAAGCTTCTCACAATATTCTTCTTTCTTCATCATCTGGATCTTCATTACTTATTCCGTTATCTTGGCTTCTTCAACTTTTTTTTTCAAGGAGGTGATTTCTTCTTCAAGTCTTCTTTCTTGTTGACTAAATTATGCTTCAATATTTTTTAAGTCCTTAGATATTTATTTGAGATGACTTGTCAAAATCTCTTCTCTCTTTTCTTCTTCCTTTACCTTGATTTTTAAGTGAACAACTTCTTCAGAATTTTTGTTGGGATTTTGAGAACCTTCCTTTAGCTTGATCAATTCTTCCTTAACTGTCTTTTTTCACCCCTTTCTCTTTTTAGTTCACTTAAAGAACTAATTAGTTTTTCCTCAAGATCCACTTCGCCTTCTTCATCATCTTCTTTGTCATTTTCAATTTCTTCTTCTGTTTTTGTCTGACATGATGAGATTATTTCCTCTCGTTCTATATCAACATCTTCTTTATTCTGATCAAAATGCTCTACCTCTATGATTACAAGAAGAGATTCCTTATAGTATAGATTATGTATCTTATCCCAAATATCTTTGGATGATGAACATTGTCCCACTTTGACTTTTACCGAATCAAGTAATCCATCTAGGATGACATCCATTTCTATTTTGTTGTTCCTTTTTAATTTCTTCTTGGCTTCAGTCTATAGAGGTTTCTTTGAAACGATGTATCTTTTCACAACTGAGTACCAAACATCATATCCATGTGCTTGTAGGAATAATTTCATTCTTTATCTCATATATCACAGTCCTTCCCATCAAACATTGGTGTTCCATTATCCCTGCAATCCATGATCTACCTTCCAGTGGTTAGACTCATTTTGAAGGACCTATTTTGATACCAATTGTTGGAATCTTCACCAATACTGAGGGGGGGGAGAATCAATATTGAGAACTTTCTACCATTTTCAATCACAACCTGTAAACATTACATTATCAAAAATTTATCACTTATGCATTCAAGATATCATAATAATATAACCATAGATACATAATACACCATAATTTTAAGTGAAAACCTAATTGGGAGAAAACCACGGAACACTTTATAATTTATATATCTTGAATATTACAATCACATGAAGCACCAACTTCAAAAATTCTCCAGCACCAATTGAAAGGAGGCACTCAACCCCCTGATTTACAGAATCTAACTTGAAGGAAGATACAACTCCCTAAATTCTCCAACTCCTGCTGGAAGGAGGCTCCAATCCCCTCGTTTATGGACACCAACCTAAATGAAGATACAACTCCCTGAATTCTCCAGCTCCAACTTGAAGGAGGCTTGAATCCCTTTATTTATGGGATCCAACCTAAAGGAAGCTACCACTCCCTATATTATTTGGCTCCAAATGGAAGGAGGCTCCAACCCCCTTTGATTTCCCCTTCTTTACTCCCTGGAATATAAGTATGAGAATCAACCTGTAACAGTGGGAGGCCCACCAAAATCACCCTAGAGATTCTTTACGATTATATGGAATCAATAGAAAAAGGAGAGAAGAGAGAGATGCCAAAGTCCAAATAGATCTAGAATCATTAGAAAAAACGAGTGAAGAAAGAGATGTAAAACACTAAATAGAGCTAGAGGCACTGATTGACAACAAAAATAAAGATACCATTCAAACTCAAATAGAGGATAGATTCTTAAGGTTCAAGAGTGAATTGCACACAATGAAGGATAGTATTCAAGAAATGGAAAAACATAAAAAATAAACCCAAGATGGAGGGGTTGAACAAAATCACAACCTGAGAGATAGTATTAAAGAGCTAGAAAAAAAAATAACTAACAATTTGACCCTCAGTAATATGGAAAACAAATTGGATATCAAACCCATCAAAGAGGAAATGAATAAGCTAATCGAATTGGACCATGAGCATAACAAAAGAGCCCTGAACCTCATAATTTTTGGTATAAAAGAACAACAAGAGGAGGATATGGTAGCAATAGTAAAATAAGAATTAATTAATAAATCACAAATTGATACAACTTACCTCATAGAAGCAAAGAGGCTAGGAAAAATAATTGATCATAAAGATAGGTTGATCTGTGTCAAAGTAATTTGTAATGACCATAAATATAGCATACTTAGTAAATATCTGAGCTTAAAAGGGTCGGGAATATTTATAAATGAAGACCTCATTCCCAAAGACCAAGCTTAATTAAAGAAGGAATTTCAAAAGGTAAAAGAAGCCAGGAAAGAAGCAAAATAGGCAATAATTAGAAATAAAAAAGCTATTGTTAGGGATGTAGACCAAAAGGATAATAATAAATAGGAATTCGGGACACTCGAGATCCTTTTTTGAAACTATGTGGCTTTCCATGGCGCAAAAGTCCCATGATAAGTTGGATCCCGAGTAATATTGATATTATCTGTCTAGTTGAAACTTGGGAGCATGAGGAGTCTAAGGTCCCTAACATAGAAGGATTTGTCTTGTGGTCGACATGGAACAACAGATCTCACCATAGAGGAATAGGAGGCATAGCTTGTTATATTAGAAAGAGCATTTCTCCTCACATTCAACTTCGTAATATTGACCCTTGCAATCAGTACATTTGGATAGAAATTTTAGACACCAATGTTAAGAATATGTATATAGAAATTTGTTATTTTGCACCTATTAATTCTACTTTTTATAAGAAAAACAATCTAGATAACAATTTTCCCTATAATAATTTAGAACAAGATATTTATAGTTTGAAAAATGAAGGTAATATCCTCCTTCTAGGAGACTTTAACTCTAGGACTGCAACTAAACAAGCTACTCTTTTAAGTACTGATTCCAACCATAATCCTTTATGACTAGATGATCACCTTGTTTTATCTAATAGCTACAAAAGAAGCTCTGAAGACCTAATTGAGAATTTGTTTGGTACTCAGTTGGTCAATCTCTGTAGCTCTCAAGACCTAATAATTTGAAATGGAGTAATGAAGTGGCCAAACTCCAACCAGATGACTTGTATTCATGGGCTAGTTAGTAGTGTTGTAGATTATGTGATATATTATATCCCCGTTTCCAACCAAATAACAACTTTTGACCTTTTAAATGACCATGAGCCTGACTTTGATCATAAACCTTTAACCCTAACTCTAAACTTTTCCATGCATAGGAGTGCCATTGAAGAGAATTCTGATAATCAAAGGAGTTTGTGCTTTGACAAAAGTAAAGTTGACATTTTTTTAAAGGATTTAAATAGTAAATTAAATCTCCTAACTTATAAGGACAACATTGAAAAACTCTATTATAATTTTACAACTACCATTTTCACTTCTATTAACAAGTTCTCTTTCTAGATGTCCTATAAAAAGAATAATAGAATGACCAAACCTTGGTATGATAAAGAATGCAAAATTGCTAGGAAATCCATTAGGGATGCTTCTAATGAGTCCTTAAAAATCAATAATATCAATACGTACAAATCCCTAATTAAAAGGAAAAAAAGTTACTATATCAATAAAAGGCAAGAGAAACTTTCACAATTATATAAGCTGGATCCTAAGAAGTTATGGAGCCAAATTCTAAACCGCGATACTAAATAAAATAATAGGATTCCCTTAAGGGACTAGAATTCCTACCTGAAAAGTATTTATGAGTTCCCTAATGCCATGGACACCATTCTTATTGTCCCTACAAAGGAATAAGTTTTTTCTTTAGATGACATAGAGTTTGGGGTTAAGCGGCTTGCAAATGGGAAAGCTAAGGACATTGAAGGATACCAATCTAAAAAATTTAAAATCGGAGGGCCAATCCTTACTCAATCCAATCACCAAATTATTTAAAAAAAATTCTAATCATTCCACTTTTAATATATAATTTTATGTTTTTCCAAATCAATAAAGGTATTGGTTAGGGGCCTTAAAGTACGTCACCACATGTGTTGCTAAAATTAAATTGGTGGCAATACTTTAATGCCCCTCACCAAAGCTAGTTTCAACAACACTTTTGGTAAGGAGCATTAAAGGACTCTCACCAACTTATGAACTAGTTAATAATGCACCCAATATGAAGTTTCTTATCTACCTTTATTTCAAAAATAATACATTCTAATTGTGCTACATATAAGTTCTAAACAAACAACTTCAAGAGAAAAATATTAAATTTTGTTAAGCATTTCCCATATTCACCATTTTAATTCACACATGATATTAAGTTTTTGTTAATATTTTTGGTTCATGTCATGGGTGAATTTTATTCTATATATACCCATTAGATTATCACTATGTGATTTATATGAAATAATGAGCAACCAATTTCTAGATGTTGGCGCTTTATATCATAGGTATTATAAAAAGTACGTAATGATTTCATAGTGTGACTTATAACCTAAAATGTTCTAAATAAACTTTGTATTTTTTGTTTATATGTGTAGATGCCATGGAAGAGAAACAATGGTGTGGGATGCATTTCGATGATGCAGAGGCTCTTGTTTTAATCTTTTCTACAAACAATCACTTTCTCTCATTGTTTTTGAGTTCTATGAGAAAACTAAAGGTCCTCGTAATATTAAATTATGGGTCCAAGAGGGTGATAGTGAATGGTCTACCAACCATATCTTCACTCACACAACTTAAGACTATTGATTTGGAGAGGTTGATTGTGCCCCCACATCAAGAGAACAATAAAGTCTTACAAAATTTAGAGAAGCTATGTTTGAGCTTATGTGAAGGGATTGGAAATATGTCAAGGTTCAACAACACTTAGTCGAGCCTAAAGCTTTCTTGAATGCTAGATTTTAACTTAGATTATTGTTATGATTTAGAGGAGTTTCCCCCAGGAATATGTGACATGACTTCAGTTAAAAAGTGGTCTATCATTAATTGTCACCTTCTTCAAAAGTTACCAAATGACTTGGGGAATATCATCTCATTAAAATTGTTAAGATTATATGCATGCCTATGTTTGAAAGAGCTTCCAACATCTATTCGAAAACTTGGGAAATTGGAATATCTAAACATTTCATTGTGTCAGAACTTAAAATAACTTCCTGATGAAATGGGGCAACTAAGGAAACTTCAAGAGATTGACATGAGAGAGTGTTTTGAGATAAAGAAGCTTCCTAAATCAATTGGAGGAATGATATCTCTAAAACATGTTATATGTGATGAGAATATCGGGAAACAATGGATACATGTCAAGCACTCTACCATCATGGATCTTAGAGTTGATGTGGTAGAAGCACAATTTAGCTTGGATTGGTTGGATGGTTGACATCCTACCAAAATTGTAATCTCTCATGACCAATATATAAATAAATAATAAATAAAGATTGATTTTTTCCTATTATTTATTAATAATAAATTTTAGTGAAATATTTCATTTTTATGATATCAAGTGTTCTTTTTTATATTTGTATGGTTATATCACTCTGCGGTTTTGAAATTATATCTTTGTGGTTTTGAACGAAATAATACTTCTCTGCAGTTTTGAACGAGAATAATATTTCTCTGCGGTTTTTAAATTCTATCGACTTCTTCAAAAGGTTGAGCAATTGGACATGTGAAATGAGGTGAATAATTGTTACATTTTTTTTCTCTTCTTTTCAATATGAGCACTCCACCACCTATTACAAAAATTCATCCTAACAGGGGGAGGCCCCCCAAAATCATCCTAGATTCTTTACGATTATATGGAATCAATAGAAAAAGGAGAGAAGAGAGAGATGCCAAAATCCAAATAGATCTAGAATCATTAGAAAAAACGAGTGAAGAAAGAGATGTAAAACTCCAAATAGAGCTAGAGGTAATGATTGACACCAAAAATAAAGATACCATTCAAACTCAAATAGAGGATAGATTCTTAAGGTTCAAGAGTGAATTGCACACAATGAAGGACAGGATTCAAGAATTGGAAAAACATAAAAAAGAAACCCAAGAAGGAGGGGTTGAACAAAATCACAACTCGAGAGATAGGATTAAAGAGCTAGAAGAAAAAATAACTAACAATTTGACCCTCAGTAATATGGAAAACAAATTGGATATCAAACCCATCAAAGAGGAAATGAAGAAGCTAATCGAATTGGACCATGAGCGTAACAAAAGAGCCCTGAACCTCATAATTTTTGGTATAAAAGAACAACAAGAGGAGGATATGGTAGCAATAGTAAAATAAGAATTAATTAATAAATCACAAATTGATACAACTTACCTCATAGAAGCAAAGAGGCTAGGAAAAA